>JARHVA010001812.1:2937500-3067500 GCA_037957365.1 Torreya grandis | reverse complement strand
AAAATAGATGCCATGACAAATTGGTCTCATCCTTAGACACTCAAGAGCCTCCATGGTTTTTTGGGGATAACTAGATACTATCATAAGTTTGTCAAGGATTATAGTAATATTAAAGCCTCATTGACATCAACATTAATAAAAAATGCTTTTACATGAATACAAAATGTTGAGTGTGTATTTAAAGAATTAAAACAAGCTATGTGTACTACACCTATTCTAGCTATGCCATATTTTGCCAAGACTTTCATGATCGAGAGTGATGTTTATGGTAATAGACTTGGTGTTTTTCTATTACAAGAAGGATTCCCCATTACATTCACTATAAAATCAATAATTTAGTACTCTCTACTTACAATAAGGAAATAATGGCCATTTTGCATGTAGTACAAAAATGGTAGCCATATCTACTGGAGAATCATTTTTACATCAAAACTGATCACTAGAGTCTAAAATATTTCTTAGAATAACAAGTATCTACCCCATCACAATATAAATGGGTCAAAAAAAAATGGGACATGACTATGAGATCACTTACAAGAAGGCTAAGGACAATATTATGGATGATGATCAATCTTACACATTTATAGACCAAGCTTCCCTTTCAACTATTTCTATGCTTATTCTAAATTATTTGGATGATCTATAGTATGGGTATGTTAATGAATCCTCATTATCTCAAATCATTAAATATTTTTCCACTAACCCCTCTAATGTACCAAATTATTCTTTAGATGGTTCTTCTTTACGATAACGGTTATCTAGTACTTCCCTATAGCATAGATCTTCAATAGGCTATATTCTATGAACTCCATGCTTCTCCATGCACAAGGAACTTAGCATTTCTCAAAACTTATGAATTTCCATAATATAAATTGTTTTTAAAGGGAATGAAAAAGTAAATTCAATAGATGGTAGCTGAATGTTATACCTACCAATTCAAAAATGGTGAAACAACACTCATTCCTACGTTGTTTGAACCCTTACCCATCCCTACCAGAATTCATATAGATATTTATATGGATTTCACTGAGGGGATCCCTAAATATAGAGGAAAAATAGCTATCTTGGTTGTGTTTGATCACCTCTCCAAACATATTCATTTTTGTGATCTCCTCTCCATAGCCACAAATTTTCTTGGACCATATTTTTTGTCTTCATGGAATTCCTTCTTCCATTGTCTCAGATCATGATGTAACCTTCACCACTCATTTTTAGATATAAATATTTTTATGAAACAATACTCAATTGAAGATGAGTTCTGGGTATCATCCATAGATAGATGGCCATACTAAAATTGTCAACAAATTCTTGGAAATTTTCCTTCATTACTTCACCTCAAAACAACAACATTGGTGGGAAAGGTAGCTCCATTTCACCAAATGGTGTTACAATCCCTCCTATCACACTTCAACTAAAATAACTCCATATGACGTAGTCTATGGTCAAGCACCATTGTTTTCCTTCCATACACCCCCAATAGCTCACTAGATCACATAGTCAACACACTTATCCAAACATGGGATCAGATCCTCAACACCCTATGGGATAATCTTCATATGACATAAAATAGAATGAAATAATAGTTTGATCAGTACTATTCTAAGTGCACTTTTCAAGTAGGTGATATGGTTTTTCATCACCTATAGCCATATAAAAAGTCCTCCTTAAAACTCAAAGTGCATCATAAGTTAGCTCCTAAGTTCTATGGGCCATATAAATTTTTCCATAACATTGGGTTGATTGCTTATAAGTTTGATCTCCAACCTTCTTCCTGAGTTCACCCAGTATTTCATGTCTATTGTTTGAAGAGTTCTTGGCACAAACATTAGAGTGAAGAATATTTTACTAGAACTTGATAATGATAGATACATCCTTATTGAGACATAGGTAATCCTAGATAGGTGCACATGCCAACTTCACTCCCACTCCATCATAAAGATATTAATTTATTAGCACAGAATGCAACTACGGGATGCAACATGGGAACCACTATTTTAGATTCAACACTAATTCCCACATCTGAAGCTTTGAGGACAAAGTTTTTTATAAGAGGGAGGGGATGTTAGGAACCCATTCTACTCCTCTTTACTTTGTTAGTATATTAGTTTCTATGGATGCATATGCTTTTTAAGTCATCCTGTGAGCATTTTATTTTATCCTAAATTCATAGGAAGTAGTAGTTGCTTAGATTACACTTAGTATATAAGTGTTGAGGTCAATGAAGGCATCCATGAATATATTGTATTGATCTTTTTCAAAGGAGGTTACCCTATGGAATTGTCATGTGATTAATATAATATTTTAAGTACTTCTACTAATTATATAAATATGTAATTTTGTGCATTTTCATTAATTTGTTGTAGGAGGATACTTTCAACTATGTTGATTAATCTACTAGTTTGATTGAATTGGAACTCCCCAATGAAATTTTGTTCATTAAAAGAGATAATAAATAATATAAAATAACTCTAAGACACTTCCAATACCCTTAAACTATTAAATGGATCTCAAAACCTCATATTTTCTCTTCATTGAAGACTATGCTAAAATAATATTCTTGTAGCTTGCATAACCAAGATTTGCATTGAAGGTAAGTATAAATATCGAATTTGTAAAAAAATTAAAAAATAATAAGATGAATTACATACCAGTGATATTATGAAACTCACCATACATTCATTAAAAATCATCATTTTATTGATTGATCACTTTTATATACAATAACCATCTACATAATTGACAAGGCAGACAGGGTTCTTTAAAGCTTGATCTCTCTTATCTTTCCTCATCTATCTACATATGTCTCCTTAAAATATATACTTGTATACGACCATAATAAATGAATAAACCAACCTCTTAAAGTATTATATGCTTCTTATTATACTAAACATGCAAATAAACCTCTTATTCTTACCAACCCACGTTAAATGGTAGTTGATTTTTCTTATTTTCTTGATTTCCATTACCTTATTCATGATATGCACATTATATAACCTTTACACATCCACTTAGGACCATATAGGACCATTTAAAAACATTTAATAACATTTAACTATACACAAGACTCTAAAACACCCCATAAACTCGTCTATAAAATGTAATTTTCAAAATAGCCATTTTGGAGGGAAACTCTAAAATTATTATAAATATACTAAATCAAGACTCTTAGTAATTCATAAACATCCCAATGGACCCTATAATACATCTAACACCCTCACAATACCAAAATTATTCATAAGGAACTTCTAAAACACATTTATGTATGCTTTATTCTTTAGTGATCCTTTCCATCATACTCCCCAAGTGGGGAAATTTTTGATCTCCTACTCAAATGTACCTTTTCCACTTTCTTTATTAATTTTAATTTATTAATATTATTCTTATATAAAACTCCTCTTGATACTTCTCCTCTTATATTTCTCTTCTTTTCTTGGTTGGTGCCTTTGCCTTCTTGCCTTGTCTTGCTTCTTTGTCAACTCATCCTCTATTTCCATGGGGTATAGGGTGTAATACAACTCCCTATCTACCTGATATTATATATACTACATATATAACTTATATTCAACATGGTCTGAGCCCAAGGGCTAATCCTTTTTCCTAACTTTCATTATTAACTCATAACTTTATTCTTCATTTATCATGCTTGGTTCGTACACTCTTGGCTATTTTTACATCTCAATCATGCTTTCTAATTCATTATCATGTTATAATGGTTGTTGATTAAATAATTATTATTATATCCTTGTCATATTCTCATTCATATCTTTTCTTTCTACCTCTTCATGACATTCCACCATTCCATGGTAAGTCTTCACATAGCCTTCTTACTCATCATGCATTATCGATCCATTGACCAATTCATATTCCATATAAGACCACACTTATTGGAAAATTATCCTATTTATATCATCATGTTAAAAAATAACCAACTCAGCTATAAAATTACCTATTGAATAAGTTAACCTCTTACCTTGCTCTTTCTTCCTTTGATTACTTTCTAGCTTACTTGTTTGTGGTTTTCCTTTCATGAGACTTTATTCTTCACCTCTTGGTTGACTTATTAGACTATTTATTGGGATTGTACTTCCCTCTCTTCGTTATCTCCACATTATATCATTATTATTCCTTCCTTGAATATTTTTAGGATTGATCTTGTTCTCTTATGAGCATATGCATTATTCCTCCAATCAACTCCTTTGTGAGGATCATGGTTATCCTCCTCTTACAATAGCTTTATTATGAGCTATTGTACTTCCTTGTATCTTTATTCCATGTGATCATGGAATGAATCCTTATTTATAATATTAAAGATTATAATATCTTAGTTAATACCTATCAAATTACTTTCATGAGGCTTGCTAGTATCTTCAAGGACCTCATTGTCCTTGTCATCCTTTCTTTATTCTAATTTACTCCTCCATGCCTATATAGGCTTCTCTTTCATATTTTGAAGTTATTTCACTTATCCTTTATACTCTTTAATTTTATCATAGGTTTACCATACTTGTTCTTTAACCAACTCACATACTTATATACCTTGTTTACCTAGGCTGACCACTTTATTTTCATCACCTTGTTCATCTTCTTGGTTGAAATTCTTTGCTCGAGTATGATTTTATACCCCTATATGGCCTAAAATTTCATCTCCTTGAGTTATTTTATAGGAAATATGTTTCTTGTATTTTTTTTATCTTTTTATTTAACTTTAAAATCTTTCCTTTATCTCATCTGTGACAACTCTAATATTCTTTTCTCCATAATAAAGAAAATCTACTATATTAGCTTCAGCTTCTTACATAAATTTTTTCCACATTAACTAATATTATTAATGGTGTTCTTGAAAATATTGTATCTTATCTTGAGCTTGGAATACATCTCCTTCATGTGTCAAGATAGACACTTATTTCTGATACAACTCAGTTTGTACATCCATCAATATCTCTTGAACCCCCATGGACTCATACACATTACTCATCTCTTCACTTGTTATTATAGGAAAATTTTTATCCTTTCATTCATCATTTATGGCATGCTCCAAATCTATTAATTCTACCTTTATTTATCCCCAAATCTCATAGAAAACGGATTGTTTATCTATCAACTCATCATCAATGAGAATTCTTGTTCAAAATATCTAATTGATTTAAGCAATATAAATTCAGAAATTTCATTTTCATACCTCTTCATCTCATCTTCTTGATTAAATATTTCCTATTTTATGTATTATATGAGGCATACTCTATACATGCCTTCCTAATCAGATTCATCTTTCACATAAGTGTATAGCTCATGCTTGGTATCCTTCATATTTTCAACTTTGATGTCCTCTACATGGACTTCTGATTCTTTATTCAATCTTGTACTTGCATACACACATGATAATAAATATTCATATTGATATCTTCCTTATTAGGTTGATTTATCTCCATGACTATCCTTTATTCACAAGGTGATTCTCACCTCCCTCATGTTCATCACTTATGTGTTTTTTCATCTCCATGATATCCACATATATAAACTTTTTCTTCTTCTCATTGTATCTCACAATAATCTTCCTCCTTCTCTCCATGTGTAGCTTTATAGGCCACTTAACCCTATTATTATTCATAACCTAACCATACCATTATATCTCTTATTATTGCATGAGCTTCATAAAGAACTTTATTCTTTCTATCCTCTATTCTATCTCATCCATCTCCTTGTTTCAGATAAATTTCACTTATGTTCTTTAAAATAAAGAGAAAAGAAACTTAAAAAGGTTATGGTATAAAAACAATATATGTTGTGCAAATATTGATCTAGATAAATGTAGATAATCCTCATTGGATTAGGAGGACAGATAAGAAATCACTCAAAGAGAATGATTTGTTACTTATATGGTAGGGTGGATTGGGTAGCAAGCTAGATCAAAGAAGGATGAGCTTCCTTGGAGGCTATCAAGACACACATTAAAATAATCAAGCTCTAAAAGATAAAGTACTTGCATAAGAAATAAAATATATTGAGATAAATTACAAGAAGGTCTTGCTGAAATAATAGATAAAATTGACTAATTATAGCAATAAGTGGGTCAATACTGATGCTAAATAGGTCAGGTATGGTTCAAAAAATAGGTTGGGGATCTATGAATAGGAAAAGATAAATAAAGATGGATTTGGTTGAGGGTAAATGTGTGAAAATATATTTAGATTATTTTGTCACATAGTGACCATCATCTCTTAGGGTAACTATCGATGGTTGAGATAATTGTTAGTGGTTGGGATAAACCATGAATAGTCAGGGCGACCATCGGTGGTTACTGTAGATTGGGTCTAGGTAATAAAAATTTGATTAATGAGGTTACAAAATAATATTCTAAGAGATTGGTTTAGGATGGGCTAATTTTGAAGTACAAACAAAGTGACTAAATACCTAAAAATAGATACTCATCGATGGTTGATTAGATGAATAGTTGAGGCAGAAAAATTATTAATGGAGTCTAGAGTGATTTTGGTAGAGTAACAATACTTGGCTATTGGATGATGGATGGTAACACTTAGGCTCTTTGTCATGATGGATATATAATTGGAATAACACTTTTAAAATAAAATGCTAATGCAAGAATCTTTCTCTAGATGATTGATTGATTCTGGATCCCTATTCACCCTCTCCTCCTCTCTCTTTATAGGAAGGAAAGAGAGGTGCAATAATACATTAACAAGATGTTTAACTTGATGTCTAAATTTAGATATCACATGAATGGTATTATACCTAAATTATACAATATAATAATTAAAAAATAAATTCAAAGTGATGTGGTAGTTAAGTGATTGAGATGGTCAAACCTGACCATCAATGGTTAAGGGTCAAGGTTAAGTTGGGTTAAAAAGGCTAGTGAGCCAGTTTATCTAATCAACTAACTAACTCAGGCTTGCATTCAAATGGTTAGGGTATGGTCTCTAGATGTCTTAAGGTGGTCTAGGGGAATTTTTACATCTATAACCATTGTGTATGGTTCTATAGTGTCTACAGTTTACCCTTTTTTGTTATGTAGTTTGTATCAACAAACAAAAAAAACAAAAATATAGTGTAGGTTGAAGGTTTGGTTTCCCAAAGCATGGGAAGAGGTGTTTCCCCCTCAAACCAAGATTTTATGAGGTGAAATAAAATTGGGTATAGGTTTGATAAGCAATTAAGGTAGTGGTTCATAGGCTGGGCACTAAAGTGTGACTAGGTGTGATAGCCAAGATTGTGCATTGACTAGGTTAGCATAATTGGTAAAAATTAAGGTCAATATTATAAAGACAAGTGAAAAATGGACCACATGACCATATGTGATAGTTGGGATACACTCACAAACTCAAGTCTCCTAGACAAGGATGATAATAGAATGACAAATGACAAGTAAACCACATGACCATATGTGATGATTGGGAACACTCTTAACTACAAGTCTTCCAAATAAATTTAGGGTTTTCATGTGTATCCAAGGTAGGAAGTGCTACTATGAAAACATAAACTGGTAAAGTGTGCATAAGGTAGTAAAAGTTTAAAATATTATTCAACATGTCAAGTAGTTGGTACATTCAAAAGGACTAAGGCAAGGTCATCACAAAGCATATGATTATCAATCCAAAAATGACCAGTGGTGAGGTTGATATGGTCAGTGGTATGGTTGGTGGTAGGTGATAGAGGGGTATGTAAATATGGAGTTTATAGTTGGATTCATGTAATGGAGAGATGATTTTACCCTTTCAAGACTAGGTAGAGTGGTTTATGACATTGATTGATTCAGAGGTCCATTAGATGCCCTGATTACTGGCAATGTGATTTGATATCCATACACCAAGTTTCTAGAGTGTAATCATTATGGGAGGCATACATTATCCTTATAAATCTATAGGTAGATCTTTGGTAGGAGAGAGGGTGAGATAGAGATCATTCATTTTGATAGGGTTTAGCAATAGTTTGGCTTGTTGTAGGGTATTTTGATTCCATTCTTGAGGTATAGGTGGGAGGATGTAGATCTTGTACTCCTAGAGCCATAGCTAGTTCATATTTTCATTGATGACAAGGAGCTATTGGTTAGGGCTAAGATAGATGATGTAGGTTGTATAGATGGGTTCCCAACATGGTACTAATAACTCTATGCTAAAGCTGATTTTGGGGGTGATGATGGTGGGAGGTAGGTGATGGATTTCGATCTAATCAAGAGAGGTGTTTAGTAGGTTTAAGTACAAGGGGTTTTCCAAGATGTATAGATAGTGACTATAGATAGATATCAGGGATGATCAACATTAGCTATAGTACAAGATTTCATGGAAGTAATATAGGGTTAGATGGATATAGTCATAGGTGAGAGGGACCAAGCCAAAGCTATGCTATCATTGGTTACCTAGGAGAGATATTATTTGAGACAAGCTAGAGGAGGATCTATAACACTTGAAAGACCACTAGGTACTATCCCCATAGCATGACATATAGCCACAATGGAAAAGCTCCACTATTATGAACCTATAGCATTGAGATGTTGTCCTGATGAACCCCAATGGGGTGAGTACAAAGATTCTATGGGTAGAGGTGATATCATGGTGACACTAGGTTTGTGGGTTGCATCTATGGAAGGATAGGCACTAGGAGGAAGTGATTCTCTAGGGGCATATTCATGATATGGTTATGAGATATTATATTTTGTTATATATCATTTTTATATCAGCCTACAAGCTGATCTAGTGAGATGTATATTATGAGAGAGAATACATGTATATTTTTGGTATACACGATGATTATGTTGTTATTTATGATTATAGACTCATGATCTTTTCATATTGTTTATTGTTCATGGTGTTGATGTTTGTGTTGATCATTGATGATGTTATGGATTATGGTTATGATATGGACCCATTAGCTAGGCATGTGATGGATTTTTATTTATGTTGATGATGATGTTTGGTTATGGATCTAGATGACATTGATATGATGGTCATAGTTGGTATGTTTTCATATGATAATGGTTTGTGTGATGGATGGAAAATGTGATGATGTTTATCACATGGATTATTGTTTATGGTGTGTTTGTTATTATTTATGATGATGATTATGATGGATGTGATGATACTAATATCATGTTTTGAGATAACCATTAATATGATGTTCATGTTCATGTTAAGGTTGAATGAGAATATGCTTCCTCATTTAGATTTAGACATATGGTAAAAGTGGTTTATTGCTTTATTGCTTTATTGTTCATAGATGTTATGATGTTAATGGTCATGTGCATGGATATGGTTTAGGATGATGATGTTTAATTTATTTCATGATATGATGATGATATTATGTGATGTGGTTATGATTATGGTGAGTTTGATTAAGCTAGAACACAAAGTAAATTTTAATAACAAAACCAGATGTGAGAAGGAGAAGATAATCAAGAGACAAAATTCCTAAGTGAATATATCCACAAGTTATGATAGGATAATTAGAGGTCACGATACTTTTTATTTATCAAGGATAAACATAGACTAAAGTTGGATTGGATTAAGGAACATAAACCCTTCAAATGTTTCATATTAACATTTTTTATTTGGTTAAAAGGGTGTTTTGATCACATAATATTAAGTAAGCCCAAAATTCCTTACTTAAAGTGCATATAGGGGTAATGGATGAAAATAAACCTTCTTATGAGACTAGCATGTCTTTTTTGGAGGGTACCAAAGAGTCAGTATAAACAAGTATATGTCATATAAGGTGTAGGTTGATCAATGAGAGAAGCCTACTCATGAGAGCCAATTGTGGCTTTCAAAATGATTGTGTATGAGATCCAATTATGGCTTCTAAAATTATTTTTCTTTTTCTTATGCTCAATAATGGGTCTTATGTTGATTATTTTGTTACTTGGGAGGGTTGGGAGAAGTGATTGATGTGAGAATCTTCCAATAAATTACTATACTTTGAAAAATTCTTTACCCAGCCATCCTTCAAGTGAGTGATCTAAGATTTAATGCTTTTGATAGTTGTCTTTCAAGGGAGAAGTCTCCCTTATTTTGAGCAATTTTTTGATATGTTATTAGTAGTTTTCCTTTAAGGGAGTAGTCTGTGAATCCTAGGAATGACCCATGATTGTTTTAAGTTACAAATTTTCTTTTGATTTTTGATGGTTGCTTGACATAAAATTGCTTATATAAAATTAAAGGTTCACATTTATGAAGACAAAACTAAAATCACAAGAAGGTTGATTAGGTGTAAAGAGGTTTAGGTGACAATGATTATGGGAATCCATCCTATAAAAGGGGTGGAAAGTACCATGAGAATCATGTCATGGGTAGATCCATGGTACCCATTGTTCAAGATTAGGCTATGATTGTGATAGTTAATCACAAGATTAAATTTGAACTGATTTCCCCTAAAATATGGAGATGAATATTATTTGAAAGCAAGGGATGAGCTTAAGTTAGACAAAAGGTGAGTTTGATCTTCTTTAACAAAAGAAGGGATACATATGCAAAGTATTGAGGGGCTTAGGTTCTAGGTAGCCTTTGAGAGAGGACAACCAGTAATCTCTTGATCCATACTTGTACATTATGATATAAGGTCCAAACCAATTAAAACCAAACTTTCCCTACTTATTTTTCTCCATGTTGATGACATGTTGATTTTCATTTAAGATGAGGACATCGATATTGAATTCTCACACTTTAAGGTGTTTTTTATGGGCATGTTTGATTCAATCTTGATAGACATGAAGATGGGTAAGGGTGGCTAAATGATGCTCATCAAGTAGCTCAAGATGGGATAAATGGTGTTGATGATAATCATCTTCAGAAATGATACCCTACAGGGATATGCAAAGTAAAGGAATTTAGACTTTGAGAGGTAAGATAGCCTCCATGCCATACACAAGAGAGAATGGGGTTGTAACTGTAGGGGTTCATATGCTAGTAGTATATGCCCATAAGGTGAAGGGGATCTGAAAATGCCAACTTGACCATATGCATTAACCATTTTAGTTAGCATGTTGTTATGAGTTTTGTTGGATGCTTCCACCTATCCATTAGCCAGTGGATGATAGGGTGAAGAGAAACTTAAATTTATTCCAAATGCATCATAAATATCTTGGACTTATTTGTTTTTATAATATTTTCCATTGTCAATGATAATTTTATGAGGAACACCAAAATGATAGATAATGTGATGATTAATAAATTTGATAATCTTTTCCACTTTGGTTGAGATAACAAGAATAACCTCTACCCATTTGGTAAAGTAATCAGTTGCAGTGATGATAGAATGATTTCACTATGAAGAATGGTGGTTAATTTCACTAATAAGGTCCAGACCCCATTATGAAAAGTCCAAAAAATCTATAGATACATGAAGACTATGGATATGTGTGTGATGTAAATTGGCATGTTATTGACACTTAACACACTTTTGCAAATAATCACAACAGTCTTGGTTAAGGGTAGGCTAGTAATAGCCAAGGTGAAGGATGCATTTAGTGATGGCTAGGCCACTAAAATGTCCCCCATAGATCCTATCATACATTTATATGGTGATATGAGAGGCCTCACAGCTATGTAGGTAGTAGAAGAGGATACCATCAAAGCCACATTTATAAATAATTACCCCCATAATGGTATAACATAAGGCACTCTAGATAAATGCTCTTCGATCATTCCTAGAAAGACCATAGGGAATGATGGCAAGGTTGAGATAGTTGAAGGTATATTGATACTAAAGATCAACTTAGTTATCCTCCACATTAAAGATGGTGGGATAATATATTTTGACATAAAAGGGTTGGGTAAGTCTATGGATAATGAGATATAGCCTAGATTCAGAGGGTGCAGACATGATTCGAGTGGTGAGGGAAGTCATGGTGTCAAAAAACTTATTCATAGATCATGGCGTGGTATGGATACAATAGTGTTCAAATGATGTTAAGAGTTCATCAATTAGTTATTTGTATTATTTCAAGATATCATTATTACACTGGTAAGAGCCATTGATTTTATTGACCACAAGTTAAATCACCACAAACGTTGATCATTTTGACTCCTAAGGCTAATGTAGTTTGAAGGCCAATCACTAGGGCTTTGTAATCAGCCATATTATTAGTGCATTCAAAATATATCTTGAAGGATAATGGAAGAGGTTCTCCATGAAGGGGGATAAGGATAATGCCACCTCCCCCATCACATTGACACTTTTATTTATCAAAGAACATTATCACCTGATAGGGGAAGTCCACCTAAGAGAGGGTCATGATGAACTCATTGATAAAGTCAAGAGGAGGAGGTTGATCATCTGCTAAGGGTGAATTGGCCAATTGGTCAGAAATGACTTGCCCTTTAATTGATTCATAATAAAGAAACTCAAGGTCAAACTCAACTAAAAGCATGATCCATCTAGCCATACATTGGTTTTGGTATGGCTTGGAGTATATAAACTTGAGTGGGTTAGTGTTGGTTATGACAAAGGTCTTGTGATTAAGAAGGTAATGTCAAATCTTGGTGGCCATGAAGACTAAAGATAGGCAAAGTTTCTCGATATAGGTGTACCAATTTTTGTATTATACAAGCATGCAATTAATGTAGTAGATGGCTTGCTCTTTATGTTTTTCATCTTGATGAGTGATCATTTCCCCTAAGGAGTGGTCCATGGTAGAGATATAAAGGTCAAAAGGTTGATCATCCTTGGGAGGAGTGAGGATAGGTGGAGACAAAAGTTACTCTTTAAGTGAATCAAAGGCCTTTTGATAGTAATCATTCCACCTGAAAGAGACATCCTTCTTCAGGAGGTGATAAAAGGGTTGTAATCGATCTAAAAGCTAAGAGATAAAGTGATAAATGGATTGGATCTTCCCATACAAATTATGGAGTTGTTTGAGGTTTATTGGAGGAAGCATATCGAGGATGGATTTGATTTTGGTAGGATTGATTTCAATTCCTTGAAGGGAGATAGTAAAGCCAAGGAGTTTTTCTTAGAGTTAAAACAAACATAATAATGGATGAGTCATTCAAAGATAATCTTGAGAACATCCAAATGATCCTTATGGAATTTTGACTTTCCAATAAGGTAATAAACATAGTATTCAATGATTTTATGGATAAGGTCATGAAAGATGTAGGTCATAACACGTTGGTAGGTTGTACCAGCATTCTTCAATCCAAAAGGCATGACTTTATAGAATAAGGTCCCCCATAGGGTGATAAAAATAGTTGTGTTGATCTTCAAGGGTAATTAGGATCTAATTATATCTTAAAAATCCATCCACACGAGATAACATCTCATGGCTAGTTGTAAGATCAACTAGCTAGTCAATGCTTGGTATAAGGAAAATCATATTTTTGGCAAGCAAGGTTGAGGTCACGAAAGTCCACACAAATATGTAGTTCCTTTGTGGATTTGGTGATAGGTATGATGTTTGAAACCCATTAGGGATAGTCAATGGGTTGAATGAAATTGACAAATAAGAGATGTTGGAGCTCTTCTTTGACAATAAGTGCTATGAAAGGGTGCATTCACTGAAGTTTCTACCTAAAAATCTTGGCATCATGGTTAGTAACTATGTTTTGGGTAGCAATGGAGGGTTCAATTTCTAGCATATCACTATAAGACCAAGCAAATGCTATGCTATAGTATTTCAGGAAAGAGGGGAAGTGTTGAAGCTCCTTATAATTTAGTGATTGGCCAATTTTGATAATGTGAGGGTTATCTAGAGTGACTATGTTCATATCCATGGTGGATTTGTTGAGCACGGTTGGAGTCTCTAGAGGAAGATATTTGTGGATAAAAAATATGGTACACTAAGATATATGAGAATATAATCATCATCCTAACACTAAATGATATTAATGGTAGGAGAGCCTTCTCCTATCATGTTAGAATGGGTTAGAGGGATAGCTAAGGTTACCTCATCCTTTTGATAATTTAGGGATCCA
The DNA here is from genome assembly GCA_037957365.1 of Torreya grandis. Classification (NCBI taxonomy): domain Eukaryota; kingdom Viridiplantae; phylum Streptophyta; class Pinopsida; order Cupressales; family Taxaceae; genus Torreya; species Torreya grandis. The sequence goes on along the minus strand of JARHVA010001812.1, from coordinate 3,053,578 downwards.
AGGTTGATCATGTTAATGATAAAAAATTGTTAGGGGGGATAAGGTCAAAATCTTTAGTTATCGATGGTGGAGTAGATAGTGAAGATGGTATGTCCTCATTAATGAAGATAATGGGAGGTGGGTCAATTTTTTGTTTAGGTGGTGTGAAACTGAGGCCATTCTTTCCATGAGGTTTTTGGGTTTTCATTTGAATTAACTCATGCATCCCATGTTCATACCATCCTAGGCCAAATCCCTTCTAGACACACTAGAAGAGGTATGTCTTGGCAAATTCCAGTTTATCTAGATAGGAGAAGCTAGAGGTGAATGGTCGAGGTGAAAAAGAGGTGACAAAAGTGCCAAGGGGTTTATCAAGTCCCCCATACATGAAATTGATTTAATAATTTATAGGTCCAAAAGGAACAATGGTTCCAATATTGGGGTCATAACTAGATTTGTGGTCAAGTTTTCCATACTCTTTAAGAGTAGGGAAAACATCAAGGGTGAGAAGGTGGTACTCCCTCAATGAAAGACATTAGAAGGTTGATTTCAAAGGGTCCATTATGTGGATTTTGGTAGAAGGGATAGAATAATTGATGTATTTTTCATTGTTAGAGGAAGATGGCATTTCATCCTTTTCTAGTAAATGTTTGTTGGATGGAGGATTGAGAAAGTCATTGGGTCGGTACATCATGTTGCATGATGTGAAGGGGCTTGGGTTAGCTTGTATGGTAACAACTTGACCTTAATGCTTAAATTTGATACACTGGTGTAGGGTAGAGGGTACACAACCCATGGAATGAATCTAGAGCCTTTTCAACAAGATGTTGTAATAGAATTCACCTTTCACTACATAAAATAGTTTAGGAAGGGTGTAAGGTCCTAGGCAAATGTGAAGGATAATAGTTCTTAAAGTCATGTCCATGGTATTGTTGAATGATAAAAAAACTATCAAGGTTCTAGACATAATGATCTTTGGTAAGTTGAGTTGGTTGTCATCATGAGAGAAAATGATGTTAACACTAGCTCCCCCATCAATGATGACCCTTTTGATGTGGGTCAATTTGATATAGGTGGTAATGAAAAGGGGAGGATATAAGTCATTTGGATGGATGGAAGGTATTTCCAAATCCTTGAAGGTAACAAGGTTAGAAATGTGAAGGGCTCCAACAAAAGTTGTAAAAGGTTTAGGGTCTTTCTGCCTAACCTCTATAGACTACAACACTTATATCATTATTTGGTGATGGTGTGGTGAGGTGTTGATTAGTTCATACAACGTCATCTTCACTGGGGTTTGGTGAAGTTATTTCAGAACTACTCATTGGATTGATTCATATGGATTGGGTTGAGAGGGTCCCAAGATAGATACTTTGGTTTTTATCAAAGTTTAAGGTTCTTGGTGTTGGCTAGGTGGTTGGGTGGTTGAGGAGGGATATGTCCATGGAGTCAACACCTTTACTTTTCCCTTATCTTTTGGTTGAGCTTATGATTGTGTGACCACATGGATGGTATGGATCGAGGGAGATGTTGGTTGATGATTTATGGTTTTTGGCTCAGTGGTGGGATTAGAAGAGGTTCATTAGATAAAAACTCATCCTTGTGATATAGTTTATGGACTAAGACTTGGAGAGCCTTGTAGTTCTACATAGCATGCCCTAATATCCTATTCATTTAATAATTTTGAGAATATTAATGTCTTATTCCTAGTTTAGTTAAAGGGTATGAGTAGTCAAATTAGTAAATAAATAGACAATAATTAAGCTACTAATTTATGTAAATTAATTAAAATTTAAACTTTTATAAAAATAGCAATAAAGATAAGAAAACAAAATCTAGCTAAAAAATGATTGATCTAACTAAGATAAAGGCTGGAATTCACTGTACAAGATTGAAACACTATCACAAATTGAGATCAAAACTTAATTTTATGATTGGATAGGAGTATTAGATTTGGATATTAGTGGCACTAGTGCTATAGTCCACCTCTATCACTATTGTCTTGAGGATCTAAAATTTTTGTGTTTTGTTTGCTATATATGTGTGACCCTATCTACAAAGTTTTGGTAGCTAGTAGTTTTTATAGATCCCTGAAGAGTAGATTATTTTTTCAAACCCTGTCTTTCATTATGATTTAACGAATTTTTAGAAAGAAGGGGGAGGTTTAGTGTGTGTAATATGCACTAGACATGATTCATCCCTTGTGTGTGGGCACATTGCATACATACCAATACTCTGAAGAAGGATCAAGCCATATGTAGTTCTCCAACTTTATATTCTTTGTGAAATTATGTATATGAAGAGGCAAAATACTAAACTAGATGTGCTTGAGGTGGCTAAGGACTAGTGTAAAGAATTGAATAAGCTTGTAAGTGTGTTGGTTGGCTATATGCAGAGAATAGGGAATATTTCTTGAGTAGTCTTTCTTGTATTCTTGCTTGCTTATTGATATTTGTCAACCCTTTCCAAATTATCTTTGAATGGGATTTTATAGGGACCTATTGCTCATGGTTTGAATGCACTCACATTAGGTTGACAAGGATAAGGATGGGGAATAGGAAGAAATTGACTATTGGGGCAAGAAATGAACATGGGAAATAACACCAAAATTAGACATGAGTGGCACTAATGCTATATTCCAAGTATGACACTACTATCTTGAGCATAAAGGACCTAGGGGGATTGATTTGTCTTGTAAAGAGTAGTTTGGGTGAGATGAGTCCAAGTCTAAAAGGCTATAGATGATTAGGAATTAGTGAAAATAAGCCTAAGAGGGTCATGAAAGCAAGCACAAGGGATCTAAAGGGTGGGTGTCATTATCCATGCTCAAGTTACAAATTTTTGCATTTTATGTGACTACATTTGCTCCCCCTTTATTCTAGTAATGTAGTAAAGAAAAATACTAGGATAAAGGAAAAATAGAAAGCATACCTAAAGTTACCTGTAAGGGTGAAGCTCATGAAGTTGTGTGATGTTGGGTGTGCATAGAGAGAGCACATTGTTAAGTATGAATTTGTAATAAAAACAAACAATAGATAAGGTCTTACTAGATATGTTATATCTGAAATAAGAATGTATAAAATTGGGTAAGAGAGAGAGAGAGAAAAGAGAGAGGAACAAATATACCTCATTGGGTATGCAAACCAATAAAAAACCTATTGTGATGTTAGATTGTGTTGAGTAATGTTGGAATGTGTGTTATTCCAAGAGTAATATCATGAACAAAGCTAAGTGCTCAATTCCTTAAAAGTAGCTCAAGAATGCAAAGGTTGGATCTTTAGCTCCATCGTTTCCCACTAACTAAATCTAGTTCATCATACATGTGTTTATCAATGTTTGGACCATGTGTTCAATCCCTCTGAGCAGGTGGATCAATAATACAAAGGCTAGCTAGTCCTTTGGCTCCATCATTGCCTTGTGAAGTGAATCCATGAATTGATAATGGTATGAAATGTATGTTGTATGAGATGCATCTTGAAGCCCATGAATGTACTATGATCTAATAATGTTGGCATGGATAATTGAATGTATGCTAGAAACTAGCCTACTCTTGGCCACTTTGAAAGATAGAGATTAGGATTGTATGAAAACCACTATGAACTACTACATCAGGCTTGTATGAAATCCACTCCCGAACTTAAGAACTCAAAAATTTAGGATTATATGAAAGCCATTCCAAAATAAATCCAACCATCTGTAGATGAAATAAAGCATGCAACTATTGAGAATACCTGGGTAATGCTAAACTTAGAAAGAAAAGAAAACAAATGTATCACACACATTGCCCCCAATTATTGGTGTTTGAAACATGAATTCTGATCTAGAAGTTGTACTAACTACTCTATCTGAAACTAGAAGTGAAATCCATCATGTTGCATCCCCCAATATTTATATTCTCTAATAAAAACTATACTAAAACTATTGATTTTGGTCTAGATTATAGCTGACAAAACTATAACTAAACCTACCTTTCTATCTATTTTTGGAAAATGTAGTTTTTTAGCTATTTGGATAGGAGCATCGAAAGTGGACACTAGTCTCACCGGTGCTATTGTCCAAGTTGGTCACTATTGTTTAGGGCCAAATCTAGTTATTTTATGGATTCTTGATTGTCTACCTATTTTATTCTAAATATTTTGATGTCTAGTCACTATTCTAGGTGTTCTAAAAACTGTTGTTTTGATCGTTAGGAACTCTGATCTCTAATACAAGACCCTTAATTGTTTCCCCTCTTCTAAGGGTAGGAATGAAGACCCTATAATGATTTTCCTCAAAATAAAGATCCCTACAAGTGTGTTATGATATAAAGATACATGATATAGTAATGATAATCGACAAGGTATCTCAAGATATAGCATGATTTGTATTGAAAGATTTTTATATCAACACGAGTATGCCTATATGGATATAACAATATAATAACAAGTGAAATGTAATAAACTAGAGATGAAAGTCTGGTTAGTTGTTAGTTGGAGGGATGGAGCATGATGTCCATCATGGCATCCAAGAAAACAAGATAAATGCATGCTGTGAATCATGGCATTGTAAACAATAAGAAGTAAACAAGAAATAAGCACAGAAGACAAGAATCAAGAAGCATACAAGGGTGGCCTAGGGTCAAATAAAACAAAGGACATTGGCACATGTCACTCAAACTAGAAATCAAACATACAAGACATATTCAAATGCCACATACACATATAATTGAAACAATAAAAAGTGGTATGGAAATCATAATCATATATAGGAGTACAAGAAAAAGACATTGGAAAATGTCATAAGGCACACACACGAATATAATCAAAAGACTTTGGAAAATTTCCTAAGGCACATACAAGAGACAAATAGGAACTAAGAAATGCAAATAATCTAACTACGCTAAGAAAGAAAAGAAAGCATGTAAGGAACTAGAAGTATAATCACATCTAACTAATCAAAACAAGAGGGAAAGTACACAAGACATGTGAGTACAAGACTAGATATATGCTAAGAAATATACAAGTTCTATATACTAGTGAGAGTAGATAGAGTAATTTGTATAAGCAAGTAAGTAATGTACATCAACATGATAACTAGAGTGTCTGGTGTAGGAATGACATAATCTCCTTTATTCACCACTTCTTTTAAATACCCATGATGATAACATCCTTCAACCCATATCTCTACCCTGTAATCTCATAACCAAGATGAGGGTGGAGTCCCTACCTATGTTGTATATAGATAGAGTACACAGATCCTTGAATTGCATTCCTTACAAAATGAGCCATTGGTATTGCGCAAGAAGGTCATAAGAGGGTTCATGTTTCCACTTGATATAAAACACTTAGATCAGTGGAAAGGAACCATAAACAAATGGTTTCCTTAGAACAAATACACACTATTAATTAGAACCTTGTCTCATTTTGAAGACGTTCTCCATCAAATGAGGACCTTATCATCTCTCTCCTACAACAAATTCCTATATATAAAGTATTGGTGCTCACCTCATCATTGACTGATAAAATTAGAGAGGAATGACTAAATGAGCAAAAGGAAATATCGGGATTAATAATAATGATGCAGGAAACATCATGTCCTCAAAGGTAGTCAAATTTATAATCATGGCCAATAAAGAGGCTAACTACAATCCATCATCTTTCTGTCTAATATCTAACTACAATCATGACAAATAACATCCATTTAATCAACAATCCTCATCTTGAGTCTTTTCCCCACTCCTCATTAGAGTTAGAAAAGTACAAATTTTGCTATCACATTTTGATCCTTGTTTATGATGTAGGTAGTCTCCTGTCCTATTCAGGCACAATGATGGGTTTAGCTATTCTTATTTACACTTGGTGGAATTCCTCCACCAGTATTTCAACATTGAGATCTCTATCAATACAAAACCACTTGTGAGATTCTGGGTCATGTAACTATTTCCATCAAGGCTCTAGGATTTCCATAGGGAGCCCTTGATGGGTTGAAAAATTGACCATTGCCTAAGTATATAAGATGGAGTTTTGATCATGTTTGGAAGCTCAACTATAGAAGCTGAGGCACTATCAATAGATACTGTAACTCCAACATCTACTTTGGTTTTTGAGATCCCATCCCCATTGTAGGAATTTTAATGACTAAAATTTTGAATGGTCTATTCAAAATGGCTGTGATAAACATAGAAAACCAAATTTAGTTGGGCCAAACAATCCCTACATCAACAGAGAGTGAGTTGTAATCTAGGTGTTTCACCAAAAGTGACTCCCCCAAAATCGCCATCAGAACTCCATCTCAAAATCCAAATATTATTATTATATATTATTATCAAGTAAATATCACTAATTTGGAGGTTTTATTCCAATATGTTCCATACAAATATAAATGTATTTAATCCCAAGAAACATGTAGATGGATTAAAAAAGCTTTATTTGTAAGAATACAATGATTTCGTATCATCAAACAACATAATACTATATAAAAAATAATGAGAAAAAAATTAATTTGTTTTGTTGATCACATGATAAAACTTACTTTCATCCAATGCTTACCACTATTACAACTTTCAAAAATGTAAATCAAAATCTAGTAGATATGTACATAAATTATTAAGAAAAAGAAATGTGTTGAGTAGTTATGTAGAATGATAAAACCCCATAAAATCATTTAAAAAAGGGTGATTCTAAAACATCTTATTAACTCACATAGAAATTGCTACATGCCTAGTCTCTAATCTATATGCGTCCAATTTTTAAATCACCAAGGATTCATTGTCTCATTTCTACCAAATAAAAATGCATCAATAGAAATTTGTTTATAAAAATCCAATGATTCTATGCCATCAAAAAGTTATAAAGAACTAAGAACAACCCATATTGTCACTCAAAAATTAAGAAAATGCGTAATTATCATATATTCTACCCACTCATGTGAAAATGGTTGCATGTCCAATATCTATTTTCGATGTATCGAGTTGCCAAAATACCAAATATTTGTTGTGTTAGTAAACCAAACAAAAGAGAATCAACAAATCCTTGTTTACAAGAAGCCAATGATTGCATGCCATCAAACAACATAATACTTACAAAAATATCAATCACAACTAATTATCATGTATAAAACCAAATAAAATTAATAGTATCTACAAACAAGTTTAGCATAGAAAAAAAAGCATCAGTAGAGCCCTATTTACAAGAATCCACAAATTCCATGCCACCAAGAAGTCACAAAGAAAAAAAATAGATGTATTAATTTAAAAAAGGGGGATGGTTTTAGAACATAATAATTACCTCATCTACATGCCCAATCTGTTGTCTATGTGTATCACGTTATCAAAAAATAAGGGCTTCATTTTCTTATCATGATTGAACAAAATAGTATTAATAGAGTATTGTTTACAAGAAACCAATGATTTCAAGTCAACAAAAAAATATAATAGTATTAAAAACAATGCAAACACAATCAATTATTTATGTTGTTCAAAGGAAAATTCACACATGCACGTGCACGTGCATGCGCGCGCACGCGCACACACACACACACACACACACACACACACACACACACACACACACACACACACACACACACACACACACACACACACACACACACACACACACACACACACATGTATGCAACATAATACCACTGAGCAAAAAGGTGCATTATCATAGCTCTATTTAGAACAAGATAATGGTTCCATAGTGTCAAAAAATATTATTCTATTAAAAAATGTAAACACAACCAAGTCTATGTTATTTAGAGGATATATTCTATCTTAAATTCATGTTATCCTTGAACAAAACTTGTCCACATAGTTTATCATAAAAGACCTTCTCTAAGACTGTAAATAATATCAAAAAAAAATTTCAGTTTAAAATCTTCGAACAAATTTTCTCTCAACATAATATAAAAATTGCTCTCATTGATGAAAAAAAAATATAAATTATAATTTTTAGCATTTCTTTAATATCACCATTGTTTTGGGTTAATACCAAATAAAATAAGCTTTAGATTCTGTAAACATGAGTTTAAATCAACCATAATAAATATTAAAGGTATTTAATGTAATGATGTACATATCTACACAATAAGTGTTTTATCATAAAAAAGAAGGTGCCCACATCATTGTTTCAATTTATTGAACACTCAATCTTTTCTATCTTCTACCATGTCATCAAAAACTAAAAACCCATTCCCAACTACTCTCCATCCATGTGACATCGTTGCACCAATACATGTCATGTATTAGAAGGCATCATCGTTGTGCCAATAAATACTATGTGTCAAAAGGAAAATGATACAATCCTATTCATCTTCTAACATTCACTTTGAACCATTAATTAGGTATGGAATGCAAGACTTAATTTGGTAGGTGAAAAATACCTATCGACATAACTAAAAGGTTGTTGAATTAGAAAAAGTTTATATATAATTTATTTAAAAAAAAGAAACTTTAGAGATCTTTAGTATTAAATATGTAATAACCCTACTTTAAAAAAAATAGATTTATTATATTTTAGACCATCAAAATAGTGCATAGTAAACTATTTTTTTTAATGTCAAGTTACTAATCTGCGTTTATATTGTCACAATCAACATACTAGTTGGTTATATATATATATATATATATATATATATATATATATATATATATATATATATATATATGAAATATTAATTAAATAAAACAAGAATATTGGATGAACATAAAAAAAATGGTTATTGTATTTTTTTATTAACTAATATTAATTTATTAGTAGTTTTTTTTTTTTTTTTTTTTTAATTATGAGTTTAAAAAATAGTAGGAGATTATATATCCAAACAATATGCCCAGATTTGTAAACTAAGGTACATTGTATTAATTTCAAGTTAAGTTAAAAAGATTATTATTTGTGTTTGTATTTATCAATGAATTATCAATAAATAAAATTTAAATAAAAAATTATAATTAAATTTAAATATGTATATGTATATATATAATTTTAATTTAAAAATAAAAAAATAAATGTCATATTAAAAATATTACTAAATAATTTTAAAAACTATATAAAAATATCTAAACTAAACAAAAAACCATTATAAATTGAAAAGGAGAAAAATGTTAAAAAAATACAAAGTATACAATTTTAAGATACTTTTAAAAATATTAATTATATTAAAAATTAATAAAATTTAAATATTTAAATTTATAAGTTAATGATCTCAAATAATAAATATAAAAAATGACTTAAAAAAATAAATATAAATATTTATATTTCTATATTTATAATAAAATATTTAATATATTAAATTTACAATAAACTAATTAATATATTAAAATTTAAAAATAAAAATAAATCGCTTGAAAACTAAAACAATCATTCATTAAAATTATAATAAATAATACAAATAAATCAATATATAAATAAATATTAGATTTTAGTGATATTTTTCTACCCCTTGAAACCTTAGACTACTTGATTGTTCGAAAATACAATATCAAACTGTAAAGTCAACCCTACAAAACCACATATGATATATTTTAACTTCCAATCTATTACTCAAAATACAATACCAAACTGTAAAGTCAACTTTACATTGAGAAAATATTTGACACAAATAATTTATTTCTTTTATATATTATAATATATTTTCCTATTAATTTTTTCTTATAACGTTTTTTTCTCATTTTTAAAGATGCCGAATATTTTTTTAAAACTTGTTAGCAATTCTTAATCTTTAGTGAACATTATCATCTAAATTAATAGATTTATTTTTAGAAAAAAAATTAGCTAAAAAAAATGAAGTATCAAAACAGGTTTTCGATAATCATTGATTGGGTGTCGGAAGCTAATTCAAAATGGGCGCACACTTAAGGGAACGGTCATGATGTTGCAGTCGTAATAAGATAATATATTGTTGTGTTTTGATTCCGTCAACATGCAATATATTAGGATACAAATGCACCAGTGTTCTCTTCTGTCAGTTTTTCCATGGAATTTCCTTTCCCTTGTCTTTTCAGCGGATTTTCTTATAACAGAGCCAGTTGTATGTGTTTATTTATTTTTCGTCACAGTGACAGCGAGCTGCGAAAAATACAATTTTTAACCCACCCATGTAATTGTATGGAAGTATTTTCGGGTGCCAAGTGCCTCAGAATCTCGTGCTCGTCCAGTCGAGATAGAAAGGACGCATAGCCGTCAATATTTCTATGTTGAGATAGAAAGGGACGCATAGCCGTCAATATTTCTATATTCAGATTGAAAGGGACGTGTTCACATATTGGATTGTATCTTCTGTTTAATCTTTGATCAATAGTGTACATTAGAAGTTGGAGGATGAATAAGATTTCATTTATCTATTATTAATATATGGTGCATCCTGGTTGTTCACATTGTAGATTTAAAAGGATCACCATTAGGATGTATCATCTCACTGATAACCAATGGGTATATACATAAGGTTTCAAGGTCATTAAATTAAATTAATGGTGTCAATGATATTTTTGTCTGCAATGGAATGTTCATTTTATAGGTCTTTATTCATCTACATTAGACGTCATTAATTTTTTTAACACTGAATTTTAATGTGTTATGTAAGGATGTAGAGGTTTCTTTGATGTGTTATTAACTCAAACTAATGAGATCATTAAATTTATTAAAAGAATATAATCTATATATGAGCTCATCATTTATGAGAGTAAGTTTGATATCTCGTAGAAAGGACAATAAAAAAAAAATTTACTTATTTTTTGTACATAGACTATAAATTGGGCATGCAGTCATTCTCTAGTGAGTTAAGCTCAAATCAATGTCTATGCATGAATGTGATGAACTTATTTTAATAGTGTCAGTGTTGTCATTGACATGGATGGTAATTTTTTTTAAACAATATGTTTCTTCAATTCATAAACTTCTTTATAGGACTACAATGTCTTGATTTTGTTCTTGTCAAAGCCATCTTTTATGAATAGAAGGCAATCAAGATTAGTATTAGATCAAGGTAAGATATGTTATTTGAATAACATAAATAATTAGATGTGATTTCATTTTATTTTGCAATTTTATGTTGTTTGACAAAATGGAATCATTGGCTTCTTATAAATAGAGCTTTGTGAAGGGTTTGTGACTCTTCTTAGGGTTTATGTAAAAATAAGTTGTGAGTTTTAAACATTGCACTATTTTGATAGCTCGATGTACATAGACCAAATATTGGGTGAGTAGACAACTCAGTTTCTCTACATGAATGTGAGGAGAATATTTTTTTTGTCTCAATTTTATTGCTAAAATAGATATCATTTTTTTACTAATACATTGTTTTTTTCATAAACTTTAGTAAAGGTTTACAAGGTCATGATTTTTCTCTTTTCAAAACCTTACTTTATGACTAGAAGGTGTTGGAGTTAGTATTAGATCAAGGTAAGACATGTCCTTTAAATAACATAAATCAATGGTTGTGTCCTTATTTTTTTAATGTTATGTTGTTTGACAACATAGAATAATCTTTTCCTTGTAAATAGAGCTCGATGAATAGATTATGGCTCTTCTTAGGGTTTATGCAAAAATAAGTTTGGGTTTGAAACATGATAATGTTTTGATATCTCGATGTGCATAGAACAAAGATTAGGCATGCAATTGTTTTTAGGTAAATTAAACTTGAGTTAATATCTTTTTGTGAATTCAATGAGAATATTTTGTTTGTCTTAGTGTTGTTACTAAAACTGATATTAATTTTTTAAATTAATACATTTATTCATTCCATAAACTTATGAGTAAGATTGCAGGGTCATGATTTCATTTTTTTTGAAGCCTTGTTTTGTCATTACAAAGTAAGATCTATCATGTAAATACTTCAAAGAGTTGGTTGTGTCTTCATTTTTAAAATAGTATTATGTTCTTTGATGACATGGAATAATTGGCTTCTTGTAAGCAAAGCTTTGTCAACAATTTATGGTTCATCATAGGTTTATGTAAAAATAGGTTTCAGGTTTACAATATTATGTTATTTTTATAGCTTGACACACAAATACCAGAGATTGATAATCTAGCCATTTTAAAGTGAATTAAGCTCTAATTAGTGTCTCTACATGAATGTGTAAACAATATTTTGTTTGTCTCAGTTTGGTTGCTAACAATGATATCAATTTTTTTAATCTATAATATTTTTCTTCTCATAATATTTTTTATATGATTGTTGGGTCATGATTTCTTTCATCGCAAAGCCTTGTTTTGTCATTAGAATAGGATTTGTGGAAAATACATGGACACATTACAATTGGGGCTTACATTATATCAAGGTAAAATATTTACACTGAATAAGATGAAAATTTAGGTGTGTTTTATTATTATTTTTAGTATTATGTCATTTGATGACATAGAATCATTGGTTTCTTTTAAACAAAGGTTTGTTAATACTCTTTTGTATCAATTTGAATTGAAAGGATTTAGATTTGGACAGGGCATATTAAGATCATGTTCTTTACAACTATTTAGATTTAAATTTTAAGAACTTAACATGAAAAAATATTACCATGTTATTATTTTTTATTTTTACTACAATTTGATTATTTTATTGTTAAATCATAAGAAGGCTATTTCTTTCCACAAACTAATTACCATATAAGATCATAATTTAAAAAAATAATAATAATGTGAAAAATTAAGTTTTATTTGGATTTTTTGAGTATAAAATATGACATCTAATTAATTATGATGTTATATGTTATCCACTAGATTGAGTTCTATGTTGCATACATGTTTTATAATTGACATTATAGGTTAGATGATGAATACAATCACATTTTTCAATTTCTAATGTATAGAATATGAGATATTTATAATTTTATTCTCCTAGCCAATATTTATCTAGGCGAGGAAAGTCACTTATTTTGCTTTAAAAAATGTACATCTCTGTAAAGACATGTTTACATTTTTACCAAAGCATCATCTTCTTATTTTCATGTTGATATATGTTTTTAAATTTTTATAAATTATCACTGGGTTATTCTCAAGCATATAATCCTTTTCAATTTAATTCTAAACATTTGGGTAAAGTTTTATGTGTGCCAATAAGGCCATGGCCATCTAGAAAGACCTTTAATTATAGTTGACGCTTGATTTAAAAAATTATTGGTTGACTATAATACGATATAATATAATATTATTTCATTATAATTATATTATATCATATTACGTTATGGGTTTAAATAATTTTGAAATGGACGTTCCCACTCCCGCTCATCTTGTTGGCTCCCAGTCAAGTGTGACTTCAACCTGTAGAGAAAGGGAGAAGTTAAAAATTGAATCTAGGATACGAAGGAAGAGTCCAAGCCAGAGGACGGACGTGAGCTAGATGGAAGAGAGGGAACAATAATGAATGGAGCCCAGTTGCTTAGAGAAAAGGTGCATGTGCATGATCTTCTCCCAAACAATCCGCTCAAGTTTTCTGAATAGAGAGGCCTAGACTTGGCAGAGAGTGCAGGTGCCCAATTGTCAGGAGGAGTGATTCAAGGGAACAACCTACAAACGCTAATAATAAAGATAATGTTGGATCTAAGGGGGAATGAAAAGGCTTTTACTGAGGTAGCCCGACTAGTACCTCGAACTAGACAGTCCAAATAAACATCAAAGCTTCTCATCCCAACACCTTGAAACCCCTATGTTTCCTTTATCCAAGAGGAGATAAAGACAATGATTTATAATTAATAATGGTTCTCAGTATGGGCCATCATCTTCTGGTTCAACAGTCTCTACCCAAAAATGCTAGACCTCCATGCCTAGATTTCAAAGTTATGGTAGCCCCTCCTGAAAGGTAAAATGGACATTTACCTAAGTGCTTAAGGTTTTTTCATAGTCATCTTTCATATTATCTCAGATAAAGAGAGGATTCAAGCCTAGTTATGGAGTTGGGATCAACATATGCTGTTTATGAAACCATGGTTTCTAGGTTTCAACACACTCATTGAATCCTTCTCTATCAGGTCCACCTGGGTATATTTACCTTACCTCCCTCTTCAATTATGGTTGAAACGTGTTTAAAGGCAATAGATAACACCTTAGATGAATTTCAGAAGATGGACAATGTCACTACCACGTTCTCCTACACCACATTTTCTAAATTCCTTTGTTAACATTGATACAAATAAGGATCTCCCTAATAACATTGACTTTCTTATGGAGGACCATTTGTTGACTTAACACTTAGGATTATGAGAGGATGAAACTTCATTGCCGTAGATGTGTCAATAATGATCATTTTCATGCGGTATATAGCAACTTCGAAAAATAATGGATGAATCAATTTGGTGCAAGGATTCCCTTCTTAACTATCTAAAAATGGTAGAAGAAGGTACTTAAGAGAGTGAAGCTTCAGACTATGAAGATGACACTTTAGAAAAAAAAGGTGAAGATATTTATATTCTTACAAATTTGATGAAATACATTTTGAGGGGAAAGGAATACTGTGGTGGAAGAGGCTAAGGTAAACCCTGCCAATTTTCAACCTAGAGTATGTATATGTCTATATATATATATATATATATATATGAAAAGCTAAAAGGGTTCATCCCATTAGCTCATTAGATCTTTTCATACCCTTCATTTCAAATTTCATGGAAGTGGATAAGATGGACTGGATGGTGGTGCAAAATTAAAAAAGCGATATCCTACTAATGCACCTGACCTAACCAATATGACCCTTAGTTTTAATAAAGGAGAGAATACGAGAGGATCATAGGTATATTTGACTCCAATGAAATAAGAGGGAAGGATTTTCAATATTGTGATAAACTTTTCCTTACTTTTTGGGTCATGCATGTTGGACGATTCTTAGCAGAATTTTTGTTGCTAGTTGGTTGTGCATTGTATGCCTAACATTATTGGTTTTTTTTAAGTTCATTTTGGTTAATTTTAGATTGTATATATGTTTTTGTTAAGAGCTCTTGTATAAGGTTGTGGGGGGATTTTAAAACCCTTTTATTTACCATATTTAATGTTAAATATTATTTTTTATTACATATATTATTAAATAATATTACATAATTTAATTAGATAAATATTTTATTAACATCTGTATATAATTATATAAATTTATGAAGGAAGTAAAAATTCAACATCTAAACTTTCAACTTTATGAAAAACTGTAAAATCTCATAATTATATTATTATAACAACAACAATAACAATAATATAATAAAATATTTTTAATGTGAAGTGCATGTTAATGACAAAGAATTTTATTGATGTGTTATTAAAACATGAATAGCCTTATTATATGCATCGTAAAAATAAATTAAAAAATAAACACAACATTATTCCATGTTATGTTATTATTCTAAATTCTATTTGTGTTGAATGAAATAATATTTTATTTGTTTTTAATTTTATTTTTCAATTAAATACTGATAATACATTAAATATTGATTTTATTTCCCTCGGTGGAGAAATTTTATGGGTAGCAAGTTATATTTGGTGAGAAACTATTTTTTCTTAGAGCAAGGTCATGCGTTGATGTGCATCCATCAAAACTAGTTTGGTAAAATGATTGCTTTCTTCATTTTTTTAATTATAAGAAAAACTAATGTCTATTTAATTATAAAATTTTCACATCAATTTTTTTAAATAACTTTTTTTTGTTTATGTTGTGATTATTTTTATTAAGATCGATAATTGAGGATATTAAAATTAGTGATTAAAATTTTCATTTTTTTTTAGTTTTATAAAATTCAAGTATAATCAATCTTGAGAAATGTATGTCATCATTTTTGTAACATAAAATCTAGCACATGTGCCTTTGTTGAAGACAATGATAAGTATGTGTCGATGAGATTATTTTTAAGATGAAATCTCATTATACATTTCAATTTGGATGGTAGACTATGCTAAAATAATGTTTTATAAAATTACCTAACAATGAAATTATGCATCTAAAAATAAAAAAATTAGCATATTAATGCCAAAAATATTTGAATCAATTTTTTGAATATGAAAAATTGTTTTAATTTCAAAAGAATATTTTATTACATATTTTATTTATTAGTTCAAATAATTATTTCTCATATTTATAATATTTTTTGAACTTCAAATATAATATTATATTAGGTATATTTTCCATCAATTGAATTGAATAGTTTGTGTAAAATATAATGTGTGTTCATATCTGCAGTGAAATAGAATTTAACTATTTACAATTAAATTAATTATTCAAGCTATAAATTTAGTTTTTTTAATTAAAAAATATTTATTTTATAGATTTATTTCTTGTTTAAAATATATGAATAATAATTATCATAACTGTTTAAGCATTTTTTCTTTTTTAATCTTGAAAATCTTTTTTTTTTTTAGGCGGCTAGAGGTATAGTGTTTTTACAAGGAGTGGTAAATCTTAAATATATTATTTATAATCCTTGAATGGTGTTGTATTTTTATATTTTCTATAAAATATTTTAATTATTACATTAATTTTTTATATTAATGAATGGTTTTTTTTCATTGAATCACAATGTAAACTTGCAGTTGTTGAATTATAATTAACTTATGATGGCCAAATCAATGCATTATGATATATATTTTTAGACATAATATAAAATGCAATGAATTTTAGTTTAAATGGTTATACTAAACATACAATGTGTTTTAATTAATTATTGAATTTGTTTTGTTTTTGAACATCTATAACTTACATTAAATATGATAATGTAAAATATAGTTTTTTTATCATTTAATATAAATTATTAAAAATTAAAAATATTGAATTTTGTTTGAAATTAATTTTGTTGTTATTCTTATTTTTTTACTTACCATAGCATAAAATGTCATATTTTAATAAACCAATAATTTATGTAAAACCTAATATATTGTAAATTCATAGTACTTGATACTTACATATTTATTGTTTTATGTCAAATATATGAAAATATGAAAACACATGAAAAAACTAATAAATTAAGAAATGGGATAATATTAAGAACACCACAAATTATGAGATAAGAAAATTTCAACATATCATAAATTTTCATAAACATTTTGCATTGTAGATAACCAAGACCTCCATCAACAAAGATAAAAAAGTGGTGAATGATTAGTTAATGTTTTCAGATGTGTAACATCATGAGAAAGCTATTAGTATTTAGGTTAGTGTAAATCAAAATAAAATTGAGATAACTAACTAATCTAAGCACATGTCCTTAAATTGACTAAGACAAAATGATTGTAATTAAAATTTTAAAATAATATTAGTTATATCTTTTCTATTGTCCTTCTCTTTTGAGTTGGATGTACATGAAAGTGATGGTTGTAGCAATTTGTGGTGGATGCTCATGATCAAACAAATAAAATAACCCCATTGAAAATGGATGATTTAGATTTATAGTACTTGGCTTGATGTAATATTGGCTCTCTAAAATGGTAAAACTTAGTTGTATTATCAAGACTTACTAAGAATCAACGCGGAACACTCTATGTATGGTTTTGATTCATTGGTGAGAGCCACTGATCTTGGTTGGAGATCAACAATGAAGGATTGGTCTTCCTCCTCAAAAATGAAGACTATTGAGTGTGTAAGAAGGAGGTTAGAGTGTGTAAAAGGATGAAATGATGAAGGATTAAAGTCTATTAGAGCATGTCATAACTTTTGCTTGCACACCTACCTCTTTTCATTAAATTTATTTTTTGAATGACACTTTGACATTTAGAATATGTTTTTTAAATTACCAATCGAGTCATTTTATGAGGTCAAAAGTTTGATATGGAAAATAAGATCTATTGATTTATGAAAAATAGTAATTTTGCATTCCATTATTTTCCATAATTAATGAGATTAGTTAACGAAAAACATTAACTAATTAATGTAATATGATGTGATTCTTTTCAAGATTAGAGTTTTTAGATGAATAAGTGATTAATTGATTAGAGGGTATGAATAGTGAATATGATAGGGATGTTAGTGCAGATAGAGGATTGAGGAATGATGTTAGTAAATGGTTAAAATCAATATGAAGTGTATGATTTTAATTATCTATAGGAAACATATGGTACTTATTTTTAGAAATTTCACATTGTTGGCCCTATATCTAATGTTTCACTCATGTTTATGATAGTGTGCATCATAATTTAAAATATGAACCTAGGTATAAAATGTTAAAAATATAACATAGTTTTGAAACCAAAGGAAACAAAATATTATCCTAATTACACACATAAAATTTTGAGAATAAATAAATAAAATACTTTAAAAAATAATCGATATTATTTTTTTTTTATTTTTTTGAAAATGTGTGTGTGTGTCTATATATATATATATATATATATATATATATATATATATATATATATATATATATATATATATATATATATATTGTAGACACTTAAAATTAGACAGTTTATGTTAATTTTAACCTTCTTTACACTAAATCTCTAATCATATTTAATTTTCCCTAGTCACTATTCATCATCACTATTGACTATTCAATATTCTCTACTTTATTGTCCCTAAATTAATTCAAAGTTAATTAAATAATATTTATTAATTAAAAATTCCATGGATTTTGAAAATTTATAATTTTCATAAATCTAAAAAATAAAATTATCCTCACATGCCCAAAGGATCCACCTATCCCCACCATTCTGATTTAATAGTTCATATTTATTCTCATTGTCCTCTATGACCCAATTTAATAATCCACCTTTATTCCCATTGTTATTCATGGTCCAATTTAATAATCCATATTTATTCCCATTATCTTCCATGATTTTATTTTATCCAATTTAATAATCCACCTTACATCCACTTACTAGTTTTATATCATATCTTCCTCCCAAATAAATTTTATATTCATTTGTGAGTCCCGCATGTTCTCCACTACAATTTTTAAATCAAAATTCCCATTATGAATTAAAAATTACCTTTCATTTTCATCCCTTGATCTTCATCTCAAGATGGATGGTTCACATCCATTTTCAGATTCTATAAATTAGAGGTTCCTCCTCCAATTTAGCCAAGATTTTTCATCCCAAAGCTATTCTACAATTATATCTTCAAGCTTTTTGAATCTTCTTTACAGGTTTATTATGACAAGACTATAGGAGATTGCATACCATGACGCTACCCATTTTACCCTTGTGTTGGAAGAGTGAGAAACCACAATCTAAGGAGAGAAAACCAAATCCATATCACAATGAAGGAAGCTTCATTTTATTGCTAAGGTATAATTTCATTTTGTTTCATTCATTTATAGCTCTATCATAGGTTAAGTTAGTTTAGAATAATATTTCATTTGATTTCTTAGCTTATTTGCTTTGCTAGATTTCCTTGATATATTTTCTCACTCCCATTGGGACATCGAGAATGTTGTCAAAGGATGACATGAAAGTGAATAAGCTTCATTTTATTGCTAAGAGAAAAATAAAATTCAAATCACAATGGAGTAAGATTCATTTTATGCTAAGGTATAATTGATTTTTGTTTCTTTCATTTTTAGCTCTATCATAGTTTAAGTTAGTTTAGAATAAGGTTTAATTTTATTTAATAGCTTATTTGTTTTTCTAGATTTTCTTAATACATTTTGGCACTCCCAATGGGACTTTCCCTCATCCTTTTTTATCTTATATTTGTCATAGCTACATTTAGAATTTGTTTTGAATTGATGTTTGTTAGTTTCTCTTATTTTTATAGTTTGACATAACTTTGTTTTAGGTTTATTTAATATTTGAAAAAAGAACTCTAACAAATTGTTTACAAAATGCTTGTCAAAGAAACTCCACAAAAGGGCTTAGCAAAAAAAATCAATTTCTTTTATTTTGGTACTGACACTTTCAGTTAAATTTTTAAAGTTTTTAGTAATTAGATCACAGTTTATTTGGAGCTAATTATTTATTTTTAATCATTTTGTTTGTAATTGTGCAATTATATATGCTCTTCCCTTGTCATCACATTAGTGATGATATTTGAGAATAATTTTTTTTTCACTAACTTTTTTGTGTTACCTAAGAGGTGTTTACGTATGTTTTCTTAAATTTTATAGTTAATTATTTATTTTAAAGTATTTTATTTGTAATTATATAATTGTGTATTCTTTTCCCTTGGCATCACATTAATGATGATACTTAGAAATCAAAAATAATTTCATAATTTTTTGTGTTACCCAAGTGGTGTTTGTGTATGTTCTTTTTTTGGTGTCACATTAGTGATGATACTTGTAAATAAGAAATAAACACTTACTTTTTGTTTAATTTTTAACAAGATCTATAGACTATAGATTTTACTAGCATGTAGTAGGCCAAACCTTATGTACTAGTGGAGTATATAAATTTAGATCCAACTATTTAATTACCTAAGTGGTCATGTATTTTAAGCAGACTGTGATGTGAAGGGATTTCATGTTGTAGTACTTAAATTTTTAATAGTTACCTCAAAATATGATATCACTAATTTTCAACACACTAAAACCCCTATAAATATGTTAGGCATTTTAGAACAAGACCCAATAGTGTGCATCCACTTTATCTATTACATCCATGGTTTTGGACATTAGTGTAATGCAAGGTATCTCAGATGACTCCCCTTAGATAATCTTGGTTAATCTTTAATCTTAAGAAAGCCTCTTTTACCATTTGAATTTTGTGCATCGATTAATGGTTAGCGCTAAGAACTTACCTTCCACACACCCTTTAAATCATACTCAGTGGGACATGGGAATTTTAGGATCCTCCATGGTTGGGGCTTTTAAATATTAAGTTTAGCTGAGATCCTAGATGAGTAAGTGACGTCAAAAGACCCAAACATTCTTTATCGCCCTTATCCTAGGTTTTTGACTTTTATGTAGAATTACATGACAGTTTAAAGTAGCAATTTCTTTGTTATTTCTTTGTGTTTTCCATGTTCTAAAATATCCTTTTTTTAAAATAAATTATTTTGAGTTTTTTTTAATATATCAAAACATTCAAAAATCAATTTTTTCCCCAAAAACTCTAAGCAATTAGTTTAAGAATTTGAATTTTTTAATCACTCCGGTCAGTGTTATTAGTTTAGAAATTCCATTTTAATTAAGTAATTTTATTTTATCCTATCCATTTTTCCTATCACTAGGGAAATGGCCATGCTAAACAATCCAAATGTAATGGCTGTGCCATTCAGTAATGATCCCTTTCAATTTAGTGGCCAGAAACATCATGTAGAAATACATGAGATAACCTAACAAGAAGAAGAAGATGAAGGGGCTTAGCAAAATGACGGTATCCCCAAAGCTATCTGACCTCCACCCTCCTTTGATGAATATATCATGTCAAATAAGATCAAAGTCTTTCTTCAAGCCTTGTTCCTTGGAGCAATATTCCCTTATGATTTTGACATATGTAACTTGAAATATTTGATTTCAAGTAAAGAAAATTCATCCTTAAATCCTAATTAGTATACCTTACAAGTTTCTTTGGAGGGTATCAATTCCCTCATAACATCTTTGCAACCTCATCTCCAAGTTTTTCAAGACAAAGGGAAAACTATCTTATGTTAAGGATCATCTAAAGTAAGCCATGGATTCTCCATAGAAATTTATGCAACCCAAGGAACCCAAAATACTATAAAATTTTAATCTCATCAATAATCAATCTTTTTGGTAACCCTAATGTGAATTTGAATCCTAATTTACCTTCATAAGTTTATCCGATTAATGCAAGTTGGAATCTAACTTCAAAATGAACAATCACTCAACCAACCAATCAAAACATGAATTTTAATTCAAATTTACCAACCATACAACAAACCAACCCAAAATTAAACATGGGCATCCCTTTTAATTCAACTTTAACAAACCAACATTTGATAACACTGAATTTGAATGTTCATCCAAATTCACAAGGTTATGGTCAAATTAATCCAATTTTGAATATATATTCAAACTCACCAATAAATTCCAATCATATTCTCCAATGCTCACCAATCATTCCTAGTCAAATCTTGAATACTCATTCTATCTTACCCAATCAACCATCCAATCCTAGTTTGAGTATTGCTTCACACACACTCAATAATCTTAATTTAAATAGTGGTTTTATAAATTAATCTTCTTCTTCTAAAAATCTTCAATCAGTTCCATCTAATTCAAACTCCAATCTAAGTTTTAATCCAAATTATAATCCCATTCCAACTCATTTTAACTCGAATCCCAACCTTTCATTTAATTCAACCCCAAATCCTAACATAAGTTTAAACCAAAATCAAACATCAACTAACTTTAATTTCAATAACCATAACACAAATCCTAATTTTAACCTTAACCAAAATATTTAAAAAAAAAATCTAAGCCAAAATCCACTCCAAACAAACCAAGCTAACTCTAATTCAACCTTAGGTTATAATCCATTTAGTTCAAGCTAAAACATGCACCCACAACAAGCCAATATAAATATGTTTGATTAATCTAATTTTCATTACAACATTAATCCCAACTCCATGAAATTCAACAATAATCTACCAAATAACTCAAACTTCCATACAAACCCAAATCCAATAAATCCAAATCTAAACATTACAAATAACCCCAAGCTTGGTTTCAACCTAAATTTAAATCAAACGAACTTTGGTTCAAATCTAAACCCAAGTAAAAATAATGTTAGATTTAATGGAAACCAAAACCTTGGTTATAATCCCAATTTAACTCCTTTTTTAAACCCTCAAAACAAATTTAACCAACAATCAAACAAAATTCCATAAAACACAAACCAATTCGTGGGTCAACCATCTAATACCATAAATCCAATTAGTCAGATGAACCAACTATCCCCATATCTTATACAAGAGTTTCAAAACATAAAGGATAGATTTCAAGGCTTACAAGATGGTGCTTACTTGTGTAAAAAATATTTTAATTTTGAGGAAATTTGCTCATACCCATATGATTTAAATACAATGACTACACATTTTCCAAAGTACTTTGAACTCTAAAAATTTGACAAGTATATAGGTAAACGGGATCCTAAATAAGATCTATTTGGCTTCTATCACATATATACAGATGTTTCTTATAATAATGAATACATGTTACATTTGTTCCCATGAATTCTATGGGGCAAACCCTTGAATGGCTTTCATGACTTCCAAAAGGATCTATTTTCAACTTTGAGGAGTTATCTTAAAACTTTATTCACCACTTCTCTTATAATATCAAAAAGGTTTTGACCACCTTAGATTTACACAATACTAAAAAATGCATCAGTGAAGCTATTGCTTCCTTCCTCTAAAGATGGTGAGCAATGGCAAGTTATTAAACATGGTCATTTCCTAAAACTGAGCTTGTGGACATGTTTATGAATAATTTAAATTCAAAATTGGGACACCATTTTCTAATCCTATGCCTAAGGACATTTTACTAAATCATTGAAAAGGGAGTTCATGTAGAAAGAACATTAATTAAAAGAGGTGTAATCAAAATATTTAAACTAGATAATAATAAATCCTCTAAACTGATAGAAAAAACTAATTTCTTTTCAAAGAGCAAAACTATTGTTGGATATGGTGTGACTGATGTCAAACATATTCAAAATCCCCAACATGAAAAAGAAACCTAAAATCAACTGGTCAAAAGTATCACAATTCTTAGAGGACAAGCTAAACAAGGCAAACCTAAGTGCAAGTTCACTCAATTAGGTGACACTTATGAGAATGTTTTTATGAAATTTGGTTCATGAAAACATAATCACATGGCCTAACACTAAACCCTTTTATGAAAGTGTTCCTAAACCCAACTAGTATAAAGAATATGAGTATTGTGAATACCATCATACTAAAGGACATTCAACTAATAAGTGTATGTGTCTTAAACATTATGTTCAAGACGTCATTGATAGAGGTGATATAGAAATAAAAAATAAACCATTTAAACCATTTAGAACCCAAAAATTAGGGTTATACCAAGATCCATTCCCCAATCATGAGCAAGGAAAGGGAAAGCAAAACTAAGGACAACTAAAATCCAATAATGTTAATAAGGCAAGTCATCTATTCGATTCCATAGTCAATAGTATCGATTCCATGCATAGCTATGTCAATGTTATTACTTTGCAATCATATAAATTCACCATTACTATAATCTAGGGAAAACTTATCCTTCCAAGTGCATCATCCTCTAATGTTGAATGCAAATAGAACATTATTAACCATCTTGAGAAAATACCAACAAATATTTAAATATTAGATCTTCTTAATACATCTCTTGTATATAAAAACATATTGTATAATGTTTTCCAAGAGTCAATTTTATCTCAATACATCAATCCTACCAATTTATAAGTTTTAAAAGGTTCTTTGTCTATAAATAATCAAGTATTGTTTGATCATTCAGATGTCTCTCCTTGATTATCCTATCATAACCTCCCATTGTACATAGAGGTTATTATCTCTAGACACAAATTAAAAAGGGTATTTATAAACATATAGGAAAACATATAATAAATTCAATAATACGGTATTTATGGCTCAAAACTCAATCTATATACATTAAGGCTTGTAAAACATATAGGAAATTTAATAATAAAATTGGAAGCAAACATTATTACCATACATGCATACAAAAATAATGAGAGACAGTCTATAGGAACAATATATGTTCCTTTGATGGTGTGCTCTATTAATAAATAAACACTCATTCATGTCCTTGATCTTGATCTACCATACAACATACTTGTTGGGAATTCATGGATATATTACTTGAATTCCATCCCATCCACATTACATCAATGTTTAAAATTCTTCCATGTAGGTATGGAAGTTACTATAAAAGGTGAACCTCAACCCTTCCAATATTATAATCTACTAGAAGGAAAATACAAAAAATTAAACTATTTACTAGTTGTAGATGATAACTTTACTCCTGTTGAGGATTATCTTGTGTTTAAAAATTATGTCCTTCCAAAAAAATTATTTCAAACACCTCCCCTTGGTGTTTGGATTAATACACCAACTACCTCCATGTCCATTGAAAAATCTTCCACCAACAAAGAATATAACCTACTATATGAGCAAGATTAAAATTAACCTTATACAAAACAAGCTTCAAATCACCCTTTTGTTGAACAAACTTTCACTCCATCACCCATCTCCAAATCATCCTCATCCACTTCTTCCCACTTAAATATCATTGATAAAGGAATGAACGAGTATATAATTAAGGATTTTAAAACAAGTACAATGCATACCAATCCAAATAACTATGGAATCCCTCACCATCTAAAGATAAAAGAATGGTTAAAAATCTTGGTGAGATAAGATCTATATAAGGTGTTTTCCTTTCAAATGAACATATAAAGGATTCTAATCCTTCTTGGTTGTAAACCAACAAACTAACTCCTTGTTTATCCAATAAAAAGTATCCCATTGACAAATTCATCTTGTGTAACATAATGAATTGTAAGAGTAAAGGTATTGTCCTCCATCAACAATTTTCCATCAAGCCTATCAGATAAAAATCAAATGAGGTGAAGCATGGTATAGGATTTAACCCACTCAACATGCAACTCACACTTTTTCAAAGTGATTCTTCTAGTGAGTCAGAGGACGATTCTTCAAACAGCGAGACGGGTTCCATACTTATCCACTTTGAAGACCTTTCCCTCACCAACCTATTTAATGTGAATGCTACTCTTACACTTGATCTTGCATATCCATCACTCATATAGTGGGACCAACATGCAACACTGTGGCTTGATCATTTTCATAATGATGAGGCTATTTATGAATTCTTGAGAACACATGATTAGATTCCAGTAGGTGACCGTAAGAAAGGATATCTAATTTAGTTACATGATTCAACACACTTTGGGGAACATAAATTACATAACAATATTAGTTTAGCTTCTACATCCAATCAAATAAAGTTCAAGGAAGATTTTCATATTCCTACACTACCCTTAAATTAGAAATATGGATCAAATCTAATTGTTGAAGAAACTAATCCTATGAATATTGGAACCAAAAAAGATCCTAAAATTGCTAAAATTACCATATCACTTACTCAAGAAGAAAAGGACATTTCTACACTTTTGCTTTGTGAATTTTATAATGTATTCACATGGTCTTATACATATATGCTAGCGATTGATATAGAATTAGTTGTGTATCACTTTATGGTGCATTCAGATGCTAAATAAATCAAATGAAAACTACATAAGGTGCATCCTAGATTGTACTATTAGTAAAAGAGGAACTAAAGAAGCAATTGGCTATTGGTTTCATACATCCCATTGATTATTCAAATTGGATATATAACAATGTAATATTATCAAATAAACCAAAAGGGATAAGAATTTGCATGGAGTTTTATGATATCAATAAAGCTTTCTCAAAAGATGATTTTCCATTTCTCAACATAGACATGATTATGGATTCAACCATAGGTCATGAGAAGTTGTCTTGATGGATGGATTTTAAGGCTATAATCAAATAAAAATTATTTATAAAGACTGACATAGAACTAAATCTACAACTCCGTGGAGAACATTCTACTACCAAGTAATGACTTTTGGTTTTAAAAATGGAGTCAAATATCAATAGGAAATGACTATCATTTTACATGACATGATTCATGACATCATGGAATATTACATTGATGATATTTTTTTTAAATATAAATCTAGATAAAAACACCCTCAAGTTCTTCACTATATTTTAGAGCTTATGAGAGAGTATAACATGATATTGAATCCTAATAAACGTGTGTTTGGTGTGACATCGAGAAAGTTTTTAGGTTTCATTATTTCACAACATGGCATCAAAGTTGATCCATTTAAAGTTTTAGCTATCATGGATATGCCTCCACCTAAGAATATTAAATAACTTAAAAGTCTACAAGGAAAAGTTCAAGAAATCAGGTGATTTATATCTCAACTTGCAAACATTTGTCACCCCTTCACATTTTTGATGAATAAAGACACTCTTTTTACTTGTAATTTTAATTGTGAAAAAGCATTTGAAAATCTTAAACAATATCTTTCCAACCCACCAATACTAGTGCATCTTGTTTTTGGTTAACCTTTCTTGTTATATATTTCAACTACTCATTTTGCACTAGGGGCATTATTAGCACAACATGATGATAGTGGAAAAGAATGGGAAGTATATTACCTAAGTATAACATTGATATCCTATGAGCTCAACTATTCTTAGATAGAAAAATATGTATATTAGTTGTTTTTATTCTAAAAAATTATGACATTACAAGCTCAACAATCAAACCAAGATTATTGCTAAGATATACCCTCTTAAATATCTTTTTTCTAGAATAGCTCTAACTAGAAGAATGGATAAGTGGGTTATACTTCTTAGTGAGTTTGATTTAGATTACGTCAATCAAAAATCAAAGGACATGTCTTAGTAGATGTATTGTTTGAAGCACCACTCAACGACAAAACACCTTTTATTTTAGAGTTCCTAGATGAACCAATAATGTTTATAGATAAGTCTCTAGATTAGAAACTTTTATTTGAAGTTTATTTTAACAATCATGGATCAAGGGTAGGTATATTTTTTATCATTACCTAATTGGGATTGCATTCCCAAGGTTTTGAAAATTGAATTCCCTTTCACCAATAACGTAGCAGAGTATGAATGTCTCATAGAAAGACTCAAAATGGTAATACAATGGGGAATTAAACGTCTTGTTATGTTTGGTTATTATAATATTATCATCAATAAGGTCACTAATGAATTCTAAGTTTTTGATGATAATATGATCCATTACAAGTGAATGGTGGATAGTTTGAAGTTATCTTTTGAATACATCTAATTTAAACAAGTGTCAAGAATAAACAATAGATCAACACACATTATGCATACCATTAGTTCCCTATTGAATTTAAGCACTAAACATAACAAGTTATTTCTTGAGTACTTAATGATACCAACTTATGATACTCATGATTCAGAAATGGTTTGTGAAGTGGTTTGCTTGAGTAATTCCCCATAGTAATCTAACGTCTATACCTATCTTCATAATAATACCATACTCTCTAACATGTCCCATAATCAATTCAAGTCCTTTATATAATTCAATTCTCAGTACACCATCCTTGGAAACACTTTATATCATAGAGTCTATAATGGAAGTCTTTTATGCTATCTAAATTCTGAGGAATCAAATTTGGGCATTAGGGAAGCCCATGAGGGAATTTGTGGGGCACATTCAAGTGAAATGGTCCTTGAAAATAATATTTTATGATTAGGTTACTATTGGCCTATAATAGAATCTAATTCATGTGCCTATGTTAAGAAATGCATATCTTGTCAGAAACATGGGGACCTTATCCATAGTCCATCACAAATTGTACATCCTATCACTACACCTTCATCATTCTCCACATGGGTTATAGAGATCATTATAAAAATAAATCCTAGTTCTTCTGATGGCCATATCCATATCCTAACAACAATATAGTATTTCACCAAGTGGGTTGAGGTAATGCCCATTACTTATGTCACTAGAAAGCAAATTTCCAAGTTTATCTTAAACTAGATTGTGTACCACTTTGGTATCCCGCATACTATCATTTTTGATAATGGAAAATCATTTAATAATAAATATGTTAAATGTCTTTGTCACACTTAACACATCAAGCATAAGTGGTCTACTCCTTACTACCTGCAAGATAATGGCCAAGCTGAGGCAACTGATAATAACATTTTGTGTATCCTTGAAATATTTATCAATGAAGTTGGTTGTGACTATCATACATAATTATATCCCTCCCTCTATGCACACCAAACTAGCATCTACACACCTATAGGGTCAACCATTTCTTACCTTGTATATGATAGATAGTCTATTCTACAAATAAAAGTTTGGGTTCCATATTTGCATATATATTTTTAACAAATCATTGATGAATAATCTTATCATACTTCATGCCTCAGTGAACTAGACCT
Source organism: Torreya grandis (assembly GCA_037957365.1). Lineage (NCBI taxonomy): Eukaryota > Viridiplantae > Streptophyta > Pinopsida > Cupressales > Taxaceae > Torreya > Torreya grandis. The sequence continues at coordinate 3,024,733 of JARHVA010001812.1, read as the reverse complement.
TCTAGATGATAAAAGACATAATAATTTAAACCATTTTCAAGTATACCACAATGGCCTTTACCATAGTTGTAACAAGCAGATTAAACAAAGGGAGTTTGAAATCAGATAATTACCTTTTTCTTCCACCCATCCATATCTAATACATGTTTTTAATTTAATTCTTTGGTTATGTCTACACATCAATCATCCACAATCATTTCTTACTATTTCCACTCAATATCTCTCACATGTCGATTGTGACCCACAACATCACAATATACCTCTTATCTCTATCCATCCATCACTCACTCATTTAGTTAGTCTTCAAATAATCAACCAAGATGAACTCACATCTTTTCCATGGGATATATTATTCCCATATCCACTTGTATGAACCCTAATTCATGGGGAACCTTAAAATGTGTAGGTTATCTTGGGAGATATCATTCTTGATCCATTTATTGCATACATTATTTATTGGTGGAAAATAAATACATCATCTCAACCAATAAAAATTTGTAATGATTAGATTAAGATGGTTAATAACATAAATGGGTTCATCTTACCCTTCATCCATCAACCAATTTTCTCATAACCTTTTGTATGTGTTGAACTACATTGCCCTGATGTCCATAGACCATGTAGTCATTGATTAGATACTAAGTATAGCTCATATACTAAAAACTAATTACCATCCCCATTCTACATCTTTTATTCTTATTGATTTCCATTGCTAATAGTGCCCTCTTGCTTATAGTATCCTACATTAAGGAAGTTTTGAATTTTTATTAGCATCCTTATATTTTAACATCATATAATACATCTTTGTTTTTCCTCCAATTTTTGAGAGAACTAAAATGGTTTGAGGTCTAATTAGACTATATAGTAAGGTTAATGTTAGTGGGATATATTAAAAAATCCTTGGAGGTTCCCAAGTGAATTGGATTCACACAGTGAATCAGTTTAGAAGGTGATTAATTGTATAATCGAGTCAAGATTTTATGAATACAAAACTTCTGTAAATATAAATATTATTACATATTTGGATTTCTCTCAAAATATTATACAATTTAAAAAAAATCATCACAATCTGATTATGTATGCAAAAGTTGCAACCTCAAGAAGTTGGCTATTTCACACTTGACAGTGTACTTGCCAATAAATGTCCACATTTTCTAGCCATCAACATCATGTGGATGACCATTGCATCATGTGAACATATGTTGTCAAGTGCACTATAACTTAGCTAGCTTCCTAAGGCTAAAACATTGGCATATAGATTCATATTACTTTGATTTTTTTATAAATTGTATATTTTTTAGAGAAGAATCCAAATATATAATACTATTTACATTTTGAGTGTTTTTATGTCATTTTAGGTTAAAGATGGTTGTCAGCATATGTAAATAGCCATCGACATATGTAGATGATCGTCTACATGTTTAATATGAGGTGAATGTACCTAGATTGCCTTTCAAGGTATGGGTAAAAAACATTTATATGAATGAAATTATTTTAAATAGTGGGTGATCTGACCCTAAAAATAAATTTTTATCCAAAAAATTTAGGTGATTCCAAGATCCTCAATACCCCAAAAAATCACCAAATTTAGATTTATAAAACTAGAATATTCATGAATTAATGAAGATTCACCACTAAAATTTTCTCTGCTATGTAGGTAATGCTCAATTATTAAGGTCAGCTTAGCCAAATCCCTTATTTTATTTTCCTTTCTCACCTGATTTGTCTTCCTCTACTTCTCTACCTATCTCTTCACCATCTCCCTCCGTCCAGGTTGTCAATCTCTTTTAAAACAATAATTGACAAACTTATTCATTCACCTCTCTTATCTCCTATAAATATATCATGTACTTTGCTTCATTGTTCTCCTCATCACCTTTCATTGCATTTCTTATGCATGCTTTATTTCTCACTCCACCACCCACTTCTTCATATTTTTGTCCCTCTCTCCACTTATTTCCAACTTTTCCTTCTATCTCCTTTTTCTTCTTTCACCATCCTCATAATTTCCACTTGCCCTTGGAAATTTGTCATACCCTCTACACCACTCTCTTTTCCTCAACAATTACACATCTTCATTTCCTTTGCACATCGATGGAAATTTTTACATCTTTCTCTTCTTTGCTATCACCTACTTCTCTTCCACTGCTTCTAATCCATTTTCATTCCAATTCTTGGTTTTTATATTCATCTTTTCCATCTTTTGTATCTTTCATGAATTCTATTTATTATGTTTCTTCTAGCCCCCATTTGTGAAAATCTTCTTATTTTTCTCTTGTGTCCCCCCCTTTTTAATCCCTCTTTTCTTCTTATGTGTGCCACCAATTTTTTTTATTTCCATTCTTCCCACCTTTTCTATTTTCCATTCTTCTTTTTTTTGGCTTTATTTTCATTCTTTTTATCTTATTGTTTCCTCCACAACTAGATTCTAACTAGGTCCATATACTTTGAGAATCCTTCCATAATTTCCCTTTCCTTATATCTTCCACCATTTTGCACTTTGTTTTCCTCTTTTACAATTTCCATATTATTACACACTTGTCTTTTGCATTTGCGTGAGTGTCTATGCTTTGTATCCTTGTCAACCTTCTTACTTAGTCCTTCCTTTTTCTTCTTATTATCCCTTATCTTCATCTTTTATTTTCATCTCATTACCTTTCATTTTTTTTTCTATATTAATTCACTTCTTCCCTTTCCTATCATCCATTTTCCAATTTTTATCCACTATTTCTTCACCACCTCACCATTTTTCATGTTGTCAATATCTTTTAATCACCAATTCAACTTGTCAATCTCTTCTAATAAGTTGATTGAAACCTTCCCTATCTCTTCACCTTCTTGTCCACCATCCTTTACATCCCCCCCCCTTTTTCTTAACCCCTTTCACATCTTCCATCCCATTCTTATCTCCAAGACAACCATATGATTTGCTTTGTTATTCATCTACTTGTCTCTCATCATTTCTCCTATCCACACTTACTTGGTCATGATAACACCTACTTCTTCACTCTCATATCATCTTTTTTGTGTCCTTATTCAACTCCTCTTTCCTCACATTCCGATTTCTTTCCTATGTTCCTTGTTTTTCATTTTCATCACCAAACTATTTTCTCCTTGGTCTCTTCCAGAATTTTTTTCACTTCCTTCATTACCTACCATATTTCTAATAATCCCCTTGCCCTTCATGTTTTCCAACCTTCTCTCACATTCCTTTTCAATTCCCCAATCAGTTATTTTTTAGCACATTCCTCACATCCCCATCTTCTACCATTTATTTTTCTCCTCATTTTTCTATTTAGTTTGATTTTTATAATCCTCCTTGATTTTACTTGGTGACATTACTCATAACTGATGATCCTTTTTTTCTTAGAACATTATCCATATTCATCTTATATGTAACCTCACTAACTTATCACTCCTACTTCATCCATTTCATTTTCCACTTTTTCATCATCCCTTCTTGGATCTCTCTCATATTCACCCATTATAACTCTATCTCCTCACTCATTAGAGTGCGGTCATTAGTTTGTATTACTACTACATGAATATACATGTTTGTTTGCTCATGTCTTATACTCTCTTGCTTTAATGCATGAAATATTGTCATGTTCAATTTTTAAAGTACATCCATTTCTTCCTTCAATATATATGCATGGTGTGTATGGGTACTCTTTTTGTACCTTGTCCCTCTCCAACTACTCCCTTCACCTAACAACCATTTTCCAACTCTTTTCCCATTAGACAACTAGTTTCATAACCTCATCCCAAGATTACTTGATAATGTTTCTTTTTTACATTCATACCCTCTCTAGGTTCATCATGTCTCCCTTTCAACTACTAGTCCACCCATATTACTTCATTTTCTTAGTGTGTCATATTCTACCCCTAGATGTAGTGGCCACTATGATTGTATATATCATTATATGATACCCACTCATCTATTATATCTTTCTCACCTTAGATGAAGTGGACACTATGATGTTCTATGTCACTATATGACTTCCCACTCATCTATTATCCCTCTCTTACCTTAGATGAGGTGGAGATTGTGATTGTATATGTCACTATATGAGTGCCCATTAGTTTATTATCTCTCTCTTACCTTTGATTATGTGGGAATTGTGATTATCTCATCACTAACTAGGTGAACACTCATTATATATCCTTCTCTCTCCATTAGGATCTGATTCTTTAATGAGTCTTATTATGTTCCATGTTTTGACCATTTTATGGGTACATTTCCATCTAACTCTCATCTATCTATTTCTTCTTATCATTCCCTCATATCCTTTTTCTTCTACACCTTTCTAGGATAACTACATGTGGCCTAAAGTTTATCCATATTATCACGGGCATTCACACTAATTTTAATGGTCAGAGCATTTAGAATATGTAGGCAATTCTTAGGTGCATGGGGCCCCTGAGGTTAGTTCACCCACTTTCTCCATCATCTACAATCTTCCAATCCATGATTTCACTTGTCCTCATTTATATCCTAAATCACATGGTTATCTATGGCCATCTTCATCTGTCGTTCAATGATGTTGGCCACCGAAAGTCTCAACCCTAGATTAAGAAGTTAGTCCTATCATTTGATTCCTTTTTTGGTGTCGAATGGTTTAGTTTTCATTTTCACCTATGTTTTGTTGTGATTATGTTGAACTGATCTTCGTTATAGTTGTTTACTATTGATTTTCTTATAATATGTCTTGTGATTTAATTATTTTATCTTACACTCATGATTTTTGTTTGTGTATACTTTTTTTTTTCTTTTTGATTATCTTCATCTTCTTTTCACTGGTTTGTTTTTCTTTCTTTTTATCATGTTTTGGGTCAAGATTCTTTTTTGTATTATAGTATCATGTAATTATGATTTTTCCATATCATGATGCACTCTATTTTGTAAAAATTATAAACTTTTCAATCCCTATGCATCAAACATAGATATTAATCATGGTTATTTCATATCATTGGTGATTATTATTTTAATCTAAATTAAAGCATAGGTTGTTCCACTCTTACCTATTTATGTTAGAATTCCAAAAAAAGGCACATACAAACACAAGGAAGATTTCTAACCATCCATGTAATCTCCATCTAATTACACTTTCCAATTCATCCTATCTCTATATCCTATCCCCTCCCATTCCATTTTTTTTTTCTCCCTCCAATGCATCCTTTTCATATGTTGCAATAGTTTTTCTCCACAAATTTAGGCCTCAATCAATTGAAATATTATCAATATTAATCAACTACTTACAACTATCAATTCTATAAAATCTTCCTATCCAATTAGAATGTTTATATTTTTTTAATGCTCATAGCTTACTAGGATATATCATTCACAACTATACTCATGCGACCCTTGAGTCTTGAACACCATCCAAGTGTGTAGATTTTGATCCAAAAATACTCTTTTTCCTATCTATTCTCTATTTTTTAGCTAGGGGCAAATCATTTTACTCAAACTTTAATCTTGAAAGTATGATATTGATTTCTAGTACTTCAATTTATTTACGACTTTCATTATCACCACTTTTTCACTTTTCCTACTACATAATTTTGAGTGTTCCTCCACTTTACCAAATGAACACTCGAGGGGGAATCATTATGGATCCCTCATTTTATTCCAACAATTATCTTATTATTCTATCCAAACTCTTTATCCTATCGGTTAGAAATGATAAAATCATAACTACCATTATTTATTCATCTATTATTTTTCCCACCTTTTCATTGACTTTTTCATTCTTTGAAAATTCATTAATTTGATAATGTCTTGTTGCAACTTCTAAAATAGGGGAAAATGTAGACACTTAAAATCAAAAACTTTGTGTTGGTTTTAACCTTCTTTACACTAAATACCTAATCATCTCTAATCATCCTTAATTTTCCCTAATCACTATTCACTATTCACTACTTTATTATCCCTAAAGTAAACCAAAGTTAATTAAATAATCTTTTTAAAATTAAGAATTCCATGTATTTTGGAAATTCATAATTTTCATAAATCTAAAAAACCAAAATTATCCTCACATGCCCAAAGGCTCCACCTATCCCCCACCATTTCGTTTTAAAAATCCACCTTTATTCTCATTGTCTTACATGATCTAATTTAATAATCCACCTTTATTCACATTATCTACCATGATCTGATTTTTTTCCAATTTAATAATCCACCTCATATCCACTTACTAATTTTATATCATATCTTCCTCCCAAATGAATTTTATATTCATTTGTAAGTCCCACATGTTTTCCACTCCAATTTTTAATTCAAAATTCCCATTATGAATTAAAAATTACATTTATTCTCATTCCTTGATCTTCATCTAAAGATAGATGATTCACATCCATTTCCAAATAATATAAATTAGAGGTTCTTCCTTCAATTTATCCAAGATTATTCATCAATCTACCATTATATCTCCAAGCTTCTTCATTATAAATTTATTATGTTGATATTATAAGAGATTGTGTACAACAATGTTACCCATTTTGCCTTCATGTTGGAAGAGTGAGCAACCACAATCCAAAGAGATCAAATCAAGTCCATATCATAATGAAGAAATCTTCATTTTATTACTAAGGTATAATTCCATTTTATTTATTTCATTTGTAGATCTATCATAGGTTAAGTTATTTTAGAATAGGATTTCATTTGATTTGTTAGCTTATTTGATTTTCTATATTTACTTGATATATGTATGTATGCATATAAAATTTCTATTTTCATAAAATTAAAATAAAATAGTCTAAAGTGTATATACTTTTTTTAGATAGGTACTTTACTTTTAACCAGATATTCAACTGATTTAGGACACAATAGGGGGCCCAGATCCCCAAGTTATCATCTTTAACATGTACCATATTTATCAATAATGGCCATAACTACCCTAAGAATACTAATAAATGGACACAATCATCTTGAGAATAACAATGATTGGCCACAACTAGCTCAATAATGCCAATGATCAGACACATCTGGCATCCAATACCATACAAAGATTTTAACTTTCGGTGGTTCTCAAAATATCCAAGTCACTTTATCAACTCACCCACATATCATTAGTAAAAATTTTGGGACAACAAGATTTTTGAAATGGACCTAAAACCACAGACATTTTTGTAACTAGAATGTCCAAACCAATAGTGAATAATAGCCTTGGCCATGGATTTTAGATTTGCCTCATTGCATTGGACATATGTTCTAAGCCATATAATGACCCTGATCGACCCACTTCATTGTGGATACTTTTCATGAATAACCTATCATAGCTTAGTGTGGGAATGATGCTAGAGAGTGGTCATCCTAGGGAATGGACACTGAGACCTCCCACTTCCAACACTCAACTCACTCACCATTAGGCTATCATCATCAGATTACTAAAATATATATACTTCATTTAGTATACATAATGGTAATTATATATCAAATTAAATGTACAATTTCTTGAAGTGATCAAATTTTTTATTGTATCATTTTTATTCTCTTTGTTTATAATATTTTCTTGATATTTCAGTTATTGTTGGGTATTAGGAAACACTCTAAGTGTATATTCTTAATGTAGTATACATAATGGTAATTCCAATCAAAATAAATGCAAAATTAATTGAATTGATATTTTTTTTTGTTGTATAATTTTTATTCTCTTTGCTTTTAATGTCTTCTTGATATTTGTATTATTGTTGGGTATTATTTTATTTTTAATGATAAGCATTTTTAATTCTAAGATAACATACTCTTAATATTTTTCAATTTTATAGATGGAGAAATAAAAATAATAATTTGTAGTTTAAAACAAATCCTTTGTATTAATGTTGTATATGCATATAATTTTATTTTTTTTACATTTTTTCATTTGAGAGAAATCATATTATAATGATAGGCATTGATATTGGCATAATGGCTACAACTTTAACTAGAAATTTTATTTCTCCTTTGGGCATATGAGACATTTTTTTAAAGTATTAGAGATATGTTCTATATGCTCATTTTGGAGCATAGATATACAATATCATATTTTAATTTTTGATGGATTGCATTTGAAAACAAGCCTTTTGGGAATCAAATTAAGTGTTCTTATTGCATCGAATGAGATTCAAGAAGTTTTTTTATTCAACTAACTAAATTTAAATGTAAAATACATATTTTTATTTCTCTTTTACATGCAAAAAACATTTTTCATTTTATTTTTTTAATAAAAAACTAATAATATGCTTTGTTTTCAAATAGGATTGTTGTGATAATAAACTTACAAATTATTTCATCCAAACATAGTAAATTGGGAAAAATAACATGTATATTATACACAAACAAGAGATAATTGAAAAAAAAAAAAAACTTGGCAAGTGTTGCTTATTCATAGGCCAAAATCAGTACATCAAAAACTATTGTAATGCTTTCCATTGGAAATAATGCTTTAGTAGATATTCTACCTATAAGTGAATAAAGTCATAATAAAAAAATAATGGTCAATAAATGAAAGCATGTAGTAAAATACTAACCTTAGAGTTCATATGAAAATAAGGAAAGGGGTGAAATATTGTTTAAATTACATTTTGTTGACTGACTAAGGAAAAATAAGTATGACATGTTTCAACAAGGTTGTAGATGAATTTTATAACCAAGTTGAAAATGAAAAAAAATATGTAATACCAAATGGAATTATAGAATAAAATATGATATATAATCATTTTTAGCATTCATGTGGAATAAGATTACAATTGTCATCTAAAATAAGTCAAATTAAAAATAGTAAAGATACACCAATGCATAAATTCAATTTCAAAAACATTTCTAATATTTCACAATGTCAAATAGATCTATGGTGGAAATTATTAGTGTGGTGATGTCAAATTATCTTGTGTCAAAAAACATTAATAGGATGGTGTAAAAGGTAAAAAGATAACACTTCAAATCCATGACTTTTTAGGAAACAAGATTTCCTTGACATTGAGGGGTGGAAATTTTAATTCAAGAATTATTGAAATAGTTGAACTTATTTACAACCCAATTTTACTAATTCTTGTAGTAAAATTAGTCTGGACATTAGATTTAAGTGGATGAGTTATTGGGACTATGTATAGTAGTAAATGTTATATTAACCCTATCATTGAAGAGGTTGAGAAATTTGGTGATGAGATATATTTCAAAGGTTTAAATATTCCTTCACCTTATTTAAAAAAATGATTTCAATGACTAGGGAACTTCACTTTTAAATCAATACTATTTGAAATATGTTACATGGATATTTCTAATAAATTTAAATGAGATTTAGTGAAAGTAACAGTAACATAAGTTATTACGGACGAGTTATATTACCTTACTTCCACTTTTATGGGGGTTGGAAGGTCACACAAAAAATAGATCAGAAAAAAATAGGTGCTATCTGACATTATCCTAAATATAGTGTGGACATTACTGAGTGTGATTACAAGTATTCTCTTTTGTTGGGATTAAGTGATTAGACAAGTGATCTAAAAAACTAGTTCCTTTGATGAAGTTATAGATTCAATAATGGGTATTGCAACAAAGGATTTGTAGTTTCTTATGGTTGATGAAAATACTATGAAAGAAATAATTAATTATATTATGTGGAATGAATTCATGTTTATATTATCAGTGAAGGCCAATAATTACAATGGTGGGAATTCAATTAAAAATTTATTTTGCTATGAAAAAAATTTAAAAAATGACCATAAAGTTTGAAATGTTGTCATTTGACTTTTTTTATTTTCATTATTTATTTTATCATCTACATATTTGTTTTTGAATATAGATATAGTGCACCACATTACTATAATTGTAATTCTTGGAAAGGATTTTTTTAAATCTTATATGTATTTTTATATAATTTTTTCTTCTATTAGATTCCAAAACACCATTTTATGTTTGAATGTCCAAAAATTGTATAGATAACTCACCTTAATAATTATAATTAATGAATATAAACAAATATTCTTATTTTTTATTGTGTTTTAAAAATATATTAAATCTTACGTTTTATTTTACTTTGCTTTTAATACATTTAAAAAGATTCTAGCATTATCCATATCTCTTTTTTTTAACATTTTATTGAACAAAACATTTCATTTTATTTTATTTTTTATGTTTTATTTAATGATTACATTTTCGTGTCATAATATATTAAATTGATGTCAATTTTACATACATTTTATTGATGTAAGAAATATAAAGAAAACTTATAAATGTCTACTCTACAAGGGATAAAAAAGCCATATGAATATTACCTAAATAATAAATAACATCTTAAATAAAACCAAAGATGTTTTCTTATTTGATACAGTAAAAGCCAGGTTTTACAGGGACCTAGAACCATGAGAGTGCATTACAAATATTTTAGTAGGCCAACTAGGGCTGAAAGGATTTAAAAAAATTAGAACTTAGAATGAAAATCAAAATTAGAAAATTATAATAAAACTAGGAGGAAGGTCCCTCTTAAGGATCATCAGCAATAATAGTGTCCTTCACTTGGATGGTAAGTTTGTCTTTAGATACTTTATCCTGAGAATGGTTCCTATGGCCTTTTACCACTTCCTTGTGGAAGATCATTTTGGGGCACTTCCTACCTTTTACCTGCAAAGGAGTCTGATTAGGGGGGGACCCCCTAGAGAAACCTTGGGGGGATTTTAAGACCTTAGGAGATTTCATAACAGTGGATTAGGGAGCTGAGTAGAGTGGATAAAGATCTAGACAGTAGTCTCAACCAGCCTATGAAGTTAGTTTTAATCCTAGATAATTTTAGCTAGGCTAAACCCTATCTATTGTACACTCAAGTTGAAATTTTATAAAAATTATGGTTTCATTTCCAACTCCTCTATTAATATGGCCTTTCCTTTCCAAGCTAAATTTTTAAGAATCCCAATTTTAATGGGTTTAGGCTTGGGGATAAATAATAGTTTGAGAGGGAGGTCATTAGGGGGGACTGAGATAAACTATTCTAGGGGAGCATTCAAAGGGTAGGCGAGATCCCTCGGTAGGGTCCTTTATCAAGGAGTCTTCCTAATAATCCTCCTCAAAATAGGATACCCTGGGGGGACTTCCTATCCTAAAAGGATTTAACCATGTTTAACAAATAGGAGTAATAGACCTTGATGTAGAATGGGATTTGTATCATTTACTTGGTGAAGTAGAATGGTAATTTCTAAGGACTTGAGTAAGAAATATGGAAGACTAATTTTAAACCCAATGAAGTGATTTAAAAGTAGGAAAAGGTGGGAAAATATTAAAATATACTTACCTTATATAGTCATGTAGTACATGATCTGAAGGTAGATATTAGGCCAATAATATGGGAGGTCAGCTCGAGGGAATCCTTTCTTGTTGGTCTGTATGATATCATTCATTCTAAAGAATTGTTGTAGGGATTATTTTTTTTTACTAGTCCTTGAAAAAATGATCAATTGGATATAATGATTGTCAAAATAAAAGGTCCTCAAGAAAAAACTTATTTTTTTATGTTAGTAAAGCATGCATTAAAAATGGTTTAAAATATAATTATAACATGGTACATACTGCAAGGATTCCCTATTCAATGTATATTCATTAACATTGTAACATGTTGAACCTAATGACATCTCATCTATGCTTCCATATATATATATATATATATATATATATATATATATATATATATATATATATATATATATATATATATATATATATATATGTATGAACATTAGATAATCCTATCAAATTTAATCATATTTAGATGGATCATAAACTACATGTTTTTACAATGTAGTAAAAATTTCTTCCTTATCCATCATTATTATCCCAAATACAAGAAAAAATGTATGAAATGCAAAATTATTTTTAATCAACATTCCAAATAACACCATTTGTTATTCTATAACCAATTCTTTTCAAATATCTTATAAATGAATTCAATATATAAGGATAGTTTTTATGGTATTTCCTAAAAATTTCCATACAAATGAAGCTATGTTTAGAGTACCTTGCTTCCAAAAATTTAGATGCACAAATATGCATTTAATTTGATACATTATTTTGATAATAATTAGGTAGTCATCTAATATTTAGGTATTATTTAATTAATTAGATTATGCATCATTGTACCCAATTAATATCAACATTTTCCTAAAACATATCGATAAAAATTGGCCAAGTACTATTGTGATCTTTGGGAAGGGTTCCATACAATGTCTAATGATAAACTTGTTGAATACTTGACACATTGTTTTTCCACTTTACACGTAATAATGAAATATTATATGAAAATAAGTATAGTAATATCTAAAATTATTGATCAATTATGTTATCCTACTCTATTTTTAAATATGAGTTTTTCTAACACTAAATGCCTTGATTTGCATAGTGTAATGCCTTCCAAGAACCTTGAAGATACATATAAATCTTATAATTTTAACATATAAAATATTATCTTTATAATAGTGTAAATCCATTTATATTCATCATATATCTACAATATTTCATGATGAAATATTATAAAATATGTTACAAGCACAAGACTATTGGTATAGGTATGGAATAAATGGATTCAATCCATATTTTATTTTCAAAAAATAACATGTTCTATTTACCTCATCTTTATAAATATTATTTTTAGGTATGAGTGGTAAAATAAATAGTTTGAACCTATTCATGGATTTGTATACATAAAACATGAACCCAATATTGATACATTAGTCTAAGAAGATCAAACTATAGTTAGAAATCTTAAAGCCTATTTTGACAAATATATATTGACTTGGAATCCACATGATCGATTTCATAGAAAAAAATGATATTTCATAAACACAAAATTATTCATCTTTCTCTTCGTGATGATCCATGTTTATCAAATACATTATACCTATTTTCAAGAAACCTTTTTCTTGACTATGAACATTTTTTTACCAATTGCACAAAAGAAACATGTTTATTTGGGAATTGCTTTAATAATTTTCTATAGTCATTAAAAATAATCAAGGAAAATAATAAAACTATTATCATAATTTTGATAGATTAAATACTTGAAATCCAACCCTTCTTTCCATTTTGATAGAAAATGTCGATGATATCTTATTATTTCATCTGAAGATGTATTGAAATATATTTCAAACATATGCCTCAAAATCATAGAATCAATTTGATATATATCACCATCTAGTAACATAAATATGTAAAAGTTAAATTTTTCATTAACCATTTTAAAAATATTCCAACTGATAATATTGATGATCACCAAATTGGTACAAAAGAAGTTTTACATCTTTTTACAAAAACTCTTGTTTGTTTTGTGTAGTGGATCATTTGTCTCTATAAATTTTGGCAAAAAAATTATATGTTTTTTTTAATGTAGTAATTATAATTAAATTTTTACATCAAATTTCATTAATGCATACATGAATTGATATTCTTCATTAAATTCAAATTTAGTTATAGAATATGTAATAAATTGGTTATATGGTAAAATGTTTTGTGCTGTAGAATTAAAAAAAGGATGTGATAACTAATTTTCCCATCTTCTATTGGTTTTTTTAGTCATTTTAAAATATTTTACTACACATGTATTATTATACCAGAGGAAACTTAATTTTTAAAAACATTCTCAAAACATTATTGTAGTCATTGGTTGTTATATAAAAAAAAACTACTTAAAAATAAGAAAGCGTGCACAATTCTTACAACACAAAACAAATTTTCTAAAAATAGATTATTTTGAGATAATGAAGTTTAGATGAATACATTCTTTGTTAAAACTTTGAATAAATTAGTAAATTGTTTTTTTTTAAAACTACATCCCAAAAATGATATTTAGTGTAATAAGCTTGATGTGTTTGGTCACTATGTCTTTGACATATTCATAATTATAATGATACTAACATTTCATTTCCTTGAAGGAAATGAAAACTTCATCTATAGAACCAAATTGATCAAGCTACCAAATTTATGAATTTCATTCTACTAATGCAGCTTATAATCACCCAAAAATGGTGTTTGAGTGCTAAGAGTACTATTTAACACTACCTATCCTAGATCCTATTGTCACACTTATCTAGCCTTCATGTAAGCCATATGAATCCCTAGTTAGCTCCAAAGTAATCCCAAACTCTCATTTCCTGATCATGGTCATTCATGACTAGTGTTTTACTACTTGGACACAAGCACAATAATAAGGACACTAATACCATGTGGTGTTAGTGTCCCCAAAATGGTGTTAATGTCCTTTAAACTAATGTTTCCCAAATGGATATATTTTCAAAACTAAATCCTTATAACTTCTAAGGTTGGCCTAGAAATATTTTATCATCCACATAAGAAAATAAAAAGTATATATACATGAATTTCATCCCTCTACCCACTAGATGGAAATTTGATCTAAAATACACATTCAAACATAGAACGATTTGAGTACAATTAAAGTTATCAATCCTTATTCTTCCCTACTTAGGAATACTACCATATATAGCATCCCTAAGCTCAAAAATTATAGATTTTGAGTCTCAAGCACATTCAAGAAACTGAAGATCACTATTATACTAGAATCACTTACATTTTCACTAGTATCTAGGTGTGGATAAATACATCAGGATTGATCCTTCCTTGGAGTATTGGTATGTAGGTAACTCTCTTCACAATGTGGTGTTGAGGATATCTAGCTTACCCTACTAAAGAACACACTTTTTAGCTCATGTCTTAGTTGTATCAAATATTATGGTTTCTATAATAAATCAATCATTATAGGAACAATACAAGGTTCTAAAAATTGTGTGTGCAATAACAACCCCTATAGATCTAGGCACAAGTGCACCTAGAAGTTTATGATAATCTTGTAGAGACAACACTACTACCAATATCAGGACACTACCACCACTTTTCCAATAATGGTTTTATTATAAAATTATATAACTAATCTCTAGGAGGAGTTTTGACATAGGGATCTAGTTTATAACACTCAAATATGATTCTATCTCAGTTTCTAGCACTCAAATCATCCATATCAAGGGTTTTATATTTGTCTTTACTTGCACGATTTATTTCTATTTTTAGAAAATTCAAAGCTAATCAACTCTATAACTAATTAGTGGATATATTCATTGCATATTATTTCCATGATTTAGTCTACTCGACCATTCAAAAAACATAATATTTAGACTTATTAAGTCATAAAAGGTGAAAATATTTGGTGAACCCAACATACTTCAAACATTACACAAACCCTAACCCTAGATAACCCTATGACTTACATTTCTAGCATTAAAATTTTAGATCAATAAATTTTATGACTTATTTGATATAATCATGAGCATAATGATATAATAAGTTTATTATGGTTTGTTTCAAAGTGTAATACATTCATTTCCATGTCTTTTTCCTTTAATTTAGAATGAACTCAAAAAGACATGAACACATGTATAAATGATGCTTTATAACAATTGAAATATATTTCATATTTCATAACATGTTATATTTATCCTATTAGGAATTCAATTAAGTAAAAAATCCATACATATATAGAGGATCTATTACATAATCTAACAACCAGGTTTCAAGTTTCAATGTAATATCTTATGCACATGAAAGAATCTCCTTCTCTAACTCATCTCTATGAGGGTGATAACTACTTTCCCTCTAAATATGTCCATGTTATTACTCTTACATGAGATTATGTAGCCTATGACTTTTTCCCTAATTCCCATACCCAACCTATTCACACATCTTCCCTGCAGGGTATATGCCTACTATTCAATTAGAAATAACTAGGGGTTGCACTTATGAGACTCTAAGGGATCAAATTATCATTATGATCAAGCTAATATCATATTTATAAAATAAAAATTAGTTATTAAGTGTATGTGTCACATTATTTTCAAATCATATTACATGTACATAGTCTTAAGAATATTCTAATGTAAACCATGTTTATACATCTGCACTTACAAATTTTATGCCTAACATTTTTTCATATCTAAATCGTAAATCATAACGAAGTACATCTAAAACTAGTGATTAAAAAATCATTCAAACGTAAAATAATATTTCAAGTGAGGTACTAAGGGAAATGATTATAGATAATTTGATCAACCTACCCCACTACACCTAGTAAGGAGGTCTACATATTATTGTGCATATCATAGAATGCATGGACACTGCATTGTTTCATGTTTAGTATTGAAAATTAAAATACAGTAGATAATGGATACATATGACTCAAATAGTGATACATCATCCAAAAATCATACAATATAACCAATACAGATTTAAAAAGGGTCAAATTTAAAAACAATACAGAAATGGTTACCAAAGCATAAATGAGAGCAAAAAATATTCACACATTAGAATCAGAGCAAGAAATAGTAAAATAAGCATAAGTAAATAAAGGAAAAGATACAAATCTACCATTCCAATTGAGGCTCAATTTTTATAGTATGGGCTTGTTAAAAAATATCTATTGTAGTTTGATTATCAAAGTCAAGGTTTAGGAAAGTAGGCCCAAGGCATCACTATTGTTATTCTAGTAGTTGATATTTTTGGCCAATAAGGTTTGAGATATATCAAACATCCTAAGGAAAATCCTTCACATATGCAGTTTATCATGGGAAAATATCTATATACATAGAAAATGTTACAGAAAGAGAAATAATTTAAGTTGAAAATTCAAAATCATATTAGGCTAACAAACATTCTCAAAAATGCTTTATAGGAAAAGAGCCTCTACAACACCATATGTCTACAATAAGCATAGTTTCAAAGGTCAAAATCACAATCAATATTCTAAAGCATAATTTAGAAAGGTCAACTCCACAATATGAGGTAATTCCCTTTAACATTCCAAGTCATTGCTATTGTTATTGTTATTGTTATTGTTATTGTTATTGTTATTGTTATTGTTATTGTTATTGTTATTGTTATTGTTATTGTTATTGTTATTGTTATTGTTATTGTTATTGTTATTGTTATTATGATTATGATTATGATTATGATTATGATTATGATTATCATTATCATTATCATTATCATTATCATTATCATTATCATTATCATTATCATTATCATTATCATTATTATTATTATTATTATTATTATTATTATTATTATTATTATTACAATGAATAATGTATAGATTCATACTACAACACCTTGAATTTTATCACACGAATCACACTACATGAAATATTACCATTCCTATTTTTGATACATGCCATAGTGATAGTGAGTCTCTCATGAGACTCATTGGTTAGTAATGTTTATCTCTTATATTACATACTTTACTTATCTCTTGATCCTTGTGAATGGTTCATTTTCATATTGCTTGTACATATATTATATCCAAAAAATACAAAAATAATATAATATGTCAAGAAACACAAAACTATAAATAGTATGCATTATTATGTTTACATTTATTAAGTTCTACATATACTACATATGTTAGCTATCTTAGTATAGTTGGTTTTATCATACATACATGTTACACATGTTTTTTATGAGTGTTTGCATATTATTATAGGGCTTATGTACACTACATTGATTTAGACTTTCTACTATCTACCCACATGAGAGGGTTGGACACACTATCAATCCAATCTAAACTATTCATAGGTCATGATACACCAAATTGGGGTGGGAAATGATGGATTCAAAAATGGATTGAGTTCTTGAACCACCCACACATGAAGATTGAGCAAGATATTAGTTTAACTTAATTTATTCATTGATTAATCACTAGAAACATGCAAACACATAGGTTATCACTAGGTTCATGCATTGGTTCACGTATCTAATGAGGTGTATTCATTCCTTTCCTCTTTCCTATTTATTTACTAAATTTTACTTCTTTACTCAATTTAGTCATTTGATTTTGATGTTTCTTACGTAAGGAAAAATTTGTGAACATTTCATTTTCAAGACACACATTGGAGCATGCTTCACATATTCAAACCTAGATTCATGGGATTCACTTCTTAATTAAGTCTAGGTATGCTTCTTTTTCCTTTATCCTAGTTATTTCACTTTACTTTATTTATAAAATAGGGGGGGGGGGGTAAATTTAATCACTTAAAAGTGGTATTTGAGTGCTAAGAGTGCTAATTGAGATAAGTTATTCCTAGATTATCCATAGACCTATCAAAGAACCTATTGTCAAACTTAGCAAGCCTTCATTTAGGATACAAGCATGCCTAATCAGATCTAAAGTAGTCTCAAACCCTAATTTTTTGATCTTGGCCTTTTGCACCTAGTGTTCTAATGTGGTAGAAAAACACTATTGATGGACACTATTCCTAAGATACTTTTCATTGATGAGATGATAGACACTATTCATCTTAATGAGCTATCTACAACACTATTATTGATTGATGATGTGGCATAGGATGAATTTATTTTAATGACAATGAAATAATGGTCATAAAGGAAAACCTAGCATTTTAGAAGCTTATGCTAAGTGGGGATACATTATTCACTATTTTAGATCTGCATCTACTTTTGTATTTTTGTCATTTCATGAAGGTGGTGCCAAATTTTCCATGTAAAATTTTTTATTAGCTATGACGACCCCATGTTTGTAATGTGGCATGGATTTATTTTGGAGACAACTTGTCTTTGATTAAGATTCTTCCCCCATGTGAATGGGTGGTACCATTTTGGGCCCCCTTTGTTACTTTATTTTTTCCTCTTGTGTTTTTCTATAAGATATTATTTATTAGCTTAGTTTAGTTAGGTGAGTTGGAGAATAATCTTGGGTTGTAAATCTTCCTTTGAATGTTGAGGTGAAGTATGTATTTGTGTGACAATAAGCTTGTTAAATACTAGAGGAATAGCTTGTTGAAGCTTTGATTATGTGAGATGATTTTGTGTGATCTAATTGTGTGTTTTGAGAGAGATTTAGTGTATTATGGATTGTTTAATCTATCATGTAGTTGGAGGCTACATTAGGTGGTATAATAGTAAGTAATATTCCTATGGAGAGGAGAGGATATTCTTGAGAATGTGAGTATTGTGTTTCTATTTTTTAGTTATGAATATGGAGAAAAAAATTAGAGAATATTCCATACCTTGTGGATTAGAAGAGATCATGGCATAGATAGTTGAGATAGAAATTAATTTTTAATAAATACAAATTGAAAACCCCATGAGGGTGAAGGTTGAAATTAAGAGGGTGAGTGTAGTTAAATCCAAGGGTTTGGAATATTAATAAATGGAGAGAAATAGGATAGGAAAGGATAAGGTGAATAATTTGAAACATTTGGTTTCCAAGTTTGTGGGTGAATTTGTGCACCAAAAATTCAAGGAAAGTGGATGTAGAGGCTTCTTATCGTGAGAGAAGGTAGGAGTATTGAGAAGGAAGGAAAGCTGATTTATGTTGTAGTTGATGAAGGAGACCCATTATTTGAATATGGGAAAGAGTTTATGGAATTTGAGGATGACAAAATTTGCATCAAAGAAGGATTTTAATGTTTCTTGTGAAAAAACATTAGATGAGGAACATGTAAGCATGAAAGAAGATGAGGAAAACATGACTTTGGAGCATGATGAAGTAATATAGGATATTTGTGTGTAAGTATGTGCACATGATGAGAGTGAGATGGATACAGTTCTAGGCATGAAATAATATCTACAAGTGGTTTGTGATGATGTGGAAGGTGATCCAAAAAATGTTTGGATGAGTTGTGAAGAAATTAAAAAGTGATTTAGGTGGATGTGGTTGGTTCATGGTGGGCTTGAGCTCATATGGAAAATAAAGATGCATGATAGAGAATCTTGGGGGAGGAAGATGATTTGTAGTGGGTACAGTCCCACATGTGAATCCATTGGGATATGAATTATATTTTGGTAGAAAAAGATGGTTTTGGTTTATATTGAGTGTAATACCAAGAGAAGAGATAAGAAGACAAGAGGTGAAAAGAGGAGAGGTGGAAGACTAGCAAGTAGAAGATGAAAGTGGAGGAGGAAAAAGTAGGAGTCCTTGGTGTGTTAGAATGGCATGCCATGGTCATAAAACTATGTGACAAAAAGAGTGATATTAACACTTACCCCATCCATGTGATAGATATATCACATTATAATAACTTGGGTGTCTAATTCAAGAGCATCTAAAGGTTCATGTAATCTTGCATTACCCAAAAATAGAGTATTGTGTTTGTGTGCTCGTGTGTTGATGTGTGTGTGCCTACAAAGCTTGGAGAACAATCAAGATAACTCATAGGAGCTTATTTATTTTCAAATTAAGGAGAATGATGTGACAATAAAATACTATTCATGGACACCATTTTTAAGTTACTATTCATTGATGAGGTGGTAGAAACTATTCATCTTGATGAGGTGTCTACAACACTATTCTTGATTGCTTAGCTGGCATGGGATGAATTTCATGTGTGGAAAAGTAAATAATGGTAAAAAAGGTAAACCTACAACTTTTTGAAGCTTATGATGAATGGGGTGATATTACTCCCTATTTCAAATTGGCATCTACTTTTCCCTTTTATCATTTTATGAAGGTGGTACCAAATTTGACATGTGAACTTTGTCCTTAGTTATGATGACAACATGTGTGTAATGTGGTGTGGATTTCATGGGGAGACAACTTTTCTTTGGTCAATATTCCCTCCCATGTGAATGGGTGGTGCCATTTTGGGCCCCCTTTATTCCTTTGTTATTTCCTTTCATGTCTTTCTATAAGAGTTTATTTCTTGGCTTAGTTTAGGTAGGCGAGTTGGAGAATAATCTTGGGGTTAAGATTGTAAATATTCCATGGTATGTTGAGACCAAGTATGTATGTATGTGAGAATAATATTGTTGAAGCTTATAGAGATAGCTTCTTAAATATTTGATTATGGGTTATTGATATTTAATGAGAGTTGTGAAATGATTTTATGTGATGAGATTATGTGTTTTAAGAGAGATGGAGTATAGTATAAATTATTTAATCCATCATGTGGTTGGAGTCCACATCATGTTCTAAAAACTAGATACTAATTCCATAATAAGGACACTAGCACCATGTGGCTCTAGTGTCACCAAAATGGAGCTAATGTCCTTTACCCTGCTTTTCCCAAATGGATATCTTTTCAAAACTAAAGCCTCCTAAGGTCAGCCTAGACATTTTTTATCATCCAAAAAAGAAACAAAACAATATATATGCCTAAATTTTAGACCTCTATTCACTAGATGTAAATTAGATGCAATATACACTTTTAAACATAGAACAAGTTGATCACCATTAAAGTTTATCAATCCTTATTCTTCTCTACTTCTACATATTACCATCTAGAATTATCTCTACACTTAAATTATCCACATTTTTAGTCTCAATCACAATCAAATAACTCAAATACACTATCATACAAGCATCACTTGAAATTTCACTCACACTTATATAGGGAGAACTACATAAGTATTGATCCCTCAGAGTATTGGTATATAGATAATTCTCTTCATAGTGGGTTGTTGAGGATGTCCATACTACACTACTAATGAAAAAACTTTTCAGATCATGACCTTATTGTATGGAGTATTAGGGTTTTCATAATAAATTAGTCATTATAGGGCTGAAAAATTTGTGTATATAGTAACAAAGCCCATATATCTAAGCAAATGTGCACCCAAAAGTTCAGGAAAATATTGCATAAAAGACACTACCACCAGTATCAGGACACTAACACCGCTTTTCTAATAATGGTACTACTATAAAATTGTGGTGATATTATCCAAGAGGGTTTGTGACACAATGATATATATTTATGATACTTAGACCAGGTTCTATATTAGTTTCTAGCACTTAGATCATCAGTATCAGGTGTTTTTTAGGTAGGACTTACACTATTTATTACTATTTATAGAAATATCAAAACTAATAAATTATTTAGAAAATTAGTGGCTATATTTAATGAATATTATTTACCTCATTTCTTCTATACAACACTTTAAAAAACATAGGATTTATACTTGTTAAGTCCTAAGAGGTTACAAACCATCTATTTTGAATACATTATATGTACCATAACAAAACTATCTTGATATTATTACTAATCACTACAATCAACATTCCATGATGCTTACATTGAAGATGAATATTAAAGGTACTAATTGTATGATAAAATAATAACTTATAATCAAAATACAAGTTATATTTACTTCTCAAACAACTCACAATAATTCACCATTTCTATTATTTGCATCAATAGGTATTGCAACTTTTACTATTATTATTTTTATAGTCCATTCATGACATCTAATACCCATAAAATAAATAAAACCATTGAAAGGGAAAACACTTAAAGTTTTACAACAATCTTTATAGTGCATCCAATATATTATGATTAATGAAATGAGATTCATAGGGTTGAATTTGTGGACACATATTGATCAACATTTGCAAGAAGCTTTCCCATAACATAAAAATGATACATATGGTGAAATTATTATTATTATTATTATTATTATTATTATTATTATTATTATTATTATTATTATTATTATTATTATTATTATTATTATTATTATTATTATTATTATTATTATTATTATTATTATTATTATTATTATTGGTGATTTAGATCATCTATATTTTGTATGTGATATCCCATATATGTTGGAACATCATATGGTTCATCCATTTAGAGAATATTCAACATTTTTATTACATTGTGTACACATTTTTGTCAAAAGGCTTTGTTCACTAAAGGAAACTTTAAAAAAGATACTATGGAATGTGAGAATCATCAAATCAAAAGTTGAAGAATAAAATTTACCATTGTCTTGAAATGATATCTAATTTTTATTGTTGTAAAATCCTCATTTCATTTATCAACTCGCTTATATGTAAACAAAAGTTTTGGACTCAAGAAATAAGTAGGAAATGTTGAAATCATTAAATATGTTGTCAATTGGAAAGATAAATGTAAAATGTACCAAGACAATGATTTTTGGAGATCCATATGATGAGAAATAAAATACCTTTAAATTTTTTTTATCAAAATATTAGTAAATCTAATTTTTGGGTTGAGTCTGGTTTGGTCAATGGTGTTATTAACGAAATTCATGTTGTAGTTTATTGAATTGGCATGAAACCACACAAAATACAATTTTTTTTAGTTGTGAACATGAAAATATACAAAGGAACAACATGGGATCCATAAAATACTAAAAATGTGTCAATCCTTCCCATAACATGGGGTAACCTTAAATAACTTCCTTTTAAAATACTCTAGGCTTTGGCAATACATAAATCACAAGTACTAACATCATAAAAGGTAATAGTTGGCATGTGTAATACCAAATTATAGGGCCTACCTTTTACTACATTATTAAGAGTACAACCCTTAAAAGACATTAACATTTTGAATCCTTTCTCTTTTGATCAATATGCAAGATTATAAGATGGCACGTGCATCCATGTTAGGAAAAAATGAGCAAAAATGTCATTTTACTTATCAAATCTCTGTTTTAATTGGTCACAACTATTTTCCATTCTCTTTTTTTTATTTATACCTTCACGTCCATTAATGTTATGTAAAACGAATAATTTTGTAAATCCTTTATGTCAAGCAAATTCTCAGAATCTCTTGTTCTTATTTCATCTCCTTTATTTTAATAACCATTTGTAAGACACATTTTTTAGTTTATCATAGTTTACAATACATGACATTACATAATTACTTGTTTTAATTATTTGATAATTTTTTTGCACTTAATATCTTTTTTATATATTAAACCAATGACATATAATACATAATGGTTACAATTTTAAAATTATATTAAATATTAAATTAATAAAGTGGTTGAATCACCATGTATTATTTATACAACATTATAATACTAATTGTAATATAGTGATAATTTAAACTTAAATAAAATTAGTGATTCCATATGAGAGGCACAATGAAAATGTTGATATAGTGAGAGAAATGAAGACCAATTCTATATTTCTAGTTGCAGTGTATGCTCTAGGATTTTAGGTTTTTTTTTGTGTATTTATATTTCATTGGCACCAATAACTATAAATTACTCTTGGTATTTATATTAACCTAAAATCCTAGAGCATACACTGCAACTAGAATTTAAAATACTTTTCCTTATTGAATCTATTAACTAGGGTGCCCTTAAAAGGTATTCAACAACATATTTCTAAATATAAATACAAAAAGTGATTTATAACCTAGATCCATGCTCAAAATGACAACTAGTAATGAACGAAAACCCAAATATCCAGTTAAAAAAATTGTAAAACACATTATTAGATTTCATCAATAGAAAATCGTAACAACCACTTGTATTTTCCATTATCTTAAAAAGATATTTTACATATATCAATGTTTTAAATTGCTACCATGGGAACAAGCATGGTGGATTTTATCCATGTTGGGTAAGGAAGACATATAGACATTATCTCAAAGCTTGATAATGGTTATAAAACTACAACCACCTTAGAAAGGGAGAAAAAATAACACATCAATGATCCCAAATTTTGGAAAAACTATACATGGAGAGAAACAAAGACTAACAACAACCACTAGAATAGAGGAGAAGCCCTCTATTTACATATGTTTACCACTTTATAAATCTAGGAATGTGGGTTGTATTTTGTAAATTTGTAAAATTGTAGTTAACACCCTAAAGTCCCACTAAGATGCTCCCAACTATAAAATACCCTTTGCCATTCCTAAAATCTTCATTATTGTTTAAGGAAAATGATTATTTCAACTGCCTCTACAAGTAATGATGAATATTTGCAATAATCCTTTCCTCTCCTTGTTTATAAATGAATTTTACTTGACCTAGGAAGAGAATATACATGGTGAAGGTTAAGAAAACCATTTTTATTCTTGTGTAATTGTCTAGAAATGCCCTTTGATCATTCAATTGCATAGTTGAAAGCTTATTGGATAGCTACCCTTCCTCATATGCATGCCAAAGAACAACCTGGCCTTGTAATGATTACTTTTGATCACTCCATAACCATGGACATTTTAAAACTCTCCTTTGGAATGGCCAACCATGAATTTTTAGACTTGCAATATTTCTCCCATGGAGTGATTAAACAAGCAAAATTATGAATAATGTAAAAACCTAGGTCATTTTACATTTTTAATTTTTGGATCCAACTTAATTTTTCACATTTTATATTTTACACCTTTATTTTTTTCAATTTTTATTTTTAGGGTTATCTTCATATTTTTAAATGCATTAATTTTTACTTTTTGGCCTTTTCAAGAAAATTTGGTCACTTTTTTAAATTTGTAATTTTCCTTGTGTTTCACTCAAATTTTGCTATTATTTAGAAGAAGGTAGTAAAGATGGAAATATAGGTTATGGTATAAATACCTAATAAAATTGCACATGTTAGATTAGAAGATTGTGGAGAGATCCTCTTTGGTTGGGGATGATGACCTGCATATAAGAAAGCACATAGGTGGGTTGGATGAGTAGTTGGCATTATTGATCTATAGGTGAAATCTAGATTAAATTTTATTGAGTAAAAATGTCTAGAATCTTGGTTGAGAGTTAATGGCAAGTTATCTCTTAACACAATTGATTGATAATTTTGGTTGACTTGCAAAAGAAAAATTTTAGTCCCTGAGCTCTTGATAATAATTGTAGATGGATTTGTTCTTAAAGCTCTCTCCTTTTTATAGGCAAGGACCGAAGGGTTCAAGAGGGAGTGTAGCTAGGTATTCTAAATATAATTCGTCCATGAAATTACTCATAAGGAGATTTGGATGACTTATATTTAGAAAAGGTTGCTACAAGTTTGTATGTTGTTTACATGTAGAAGGTTAGGTGATGGAGCTTGATCGTGGATAGTTGGGCTGACCATTGATGGTTAGCCTAACCATCGATGGTCAAGGATAAACATCAAAATAGACATGTTTAAGCCTAGTTAAATTGACTGATGAAAATAGTCTTAGGTAAGGAAAAATGGTTTGAGGGGTTTGCTAGGGGTCACAACACTTGAAAAATGCATGTGCAGAATTCCAGGTGTCTATCTTTTGCCCTTTTCTATTGTCCTACTCTTGTGAACAAGTGGTTGAACAAAAATGAAGTATAGGTCAAGGGTTTAGTTGTATCAATAGTAGGAGGTTGGTGAGGTGTAGCTAAAGTGGGGATGGGTTTGACAAAGGGTAAATGTGGAGTTAGGAGGTGGTGACTCGAGTTGAGCATGAGAGGCACAAACATGTGCAAAAAATACAAAAAAAGGTGTGATAGACAATATTATGCAAATATAGATTACTAATTTTAATAAAAATAAGGTTGGTGTGAAGAATAAAAGAGACTGTTAAAGGGATTATAGTTGGATACACCTATTAGTTTCCAAGGTAGCTTTAGTATTTTGCTAGGTATCTGAAGTAGGAAGTGCTCACATGAAAAAACCAAATGAGGCATTGTGAAATGGGTATCTAAGGTAGGAATTACTCCCATGGAAACATAAATGATCTAGTTATTTCACTAGGTGGTATAAAAATACAAATAGGTAACTTGGCAAGGTCTGTCGATGTGGTAAAAATGACCTAGGCAAAAGTCATCATATTACGTGCACATAGTGCAGGTGATATGATCATCATCAAGGTAAATTTAATAAAATGGGTGGGTTAGGGTATGATTGAGATAACTCCACATGCACTAGGCAAGTGGACACTTCCTACATAGTGAAGGGGATTCAACATCCCACAACAACTTCAGGCCGAATGTATCTCTTGCTTAAAGGGTAATGTTGAGGTTGACTCTGAGGTGAATACGTCAATAAGATTATGCACAATAATTTATTAATTGCTAAAAAATTCTTGAGGATAATGGGAAGCATCAAGGTGGACATGGTTAAATGGTGTTGGTCAAAACGGTTTGATTTGTCAGAGGGCAAGGGCCATGTTTGTGATCACATAAAGAGAAGCTTGTAGGGTGTTTTGTTCTGGAAGATATGAAAGAGGAAATGTGGGACCCTGACTGTTGATGGTTATGGGATAAAAGGGTCAACTTTTAGTGGTTAACATGATCATCAATAGTCAAGGGAGACCCTAAAAATCTAAAAAGATAAAAAGTGAAAGTGAAATGTAATTTTCATCATTTGTTACTTTCACATTGTGTTTTTTGCTCTACCAAGAATTTTGTCTAATACTATGGCACTTTTGGATTAGAGTTTGACCATGGTAACCATGAGGTGGGGAGTTTTGATTTGAACTTGCATTGACTAAGATGGATGATGGAGGAGGGCATGACTAGGTAGAGGGACATGGGCTTCGACCATGACATCACTCATGGAATTGGTGTACTAGTGGAATTAGGTTAAAAAACTAGTGCATTGGTGTTTGGGGGGAAGAAATTCCCTAGATTTAGGAGGGGGTGGTGGAGGCAACCAACCCATGGATGTCAATATAAGGGTAGCATAGGTGTAGGGTGACCCACATGCAGTAGCAGCTTTAGTAGCAGTGTAGGCTCAGATGGTTGGTTTACAATTATGGGTGTCCATATTGTAAGGCAAAATTATGACACTACAGGGATAGGTGGGAGCTGTGATAGTAGAAAGGGAGCAAATATGATCCTATGTTATCAATATATAGGGGTGGGTAGTTAGTATATATGTTTAGATAGGCACATTATAGGGGCATATTAGTGTGGTTTCAGTAGGTACAATAGTAAGAAGGCCATCAGATTCAATGTCATGAGCATGATATCTAGCTATTGTATAGGAGCTCAAATACTATGAGGTGATGGTGATAGACTATTTATCCCATTCCATGAGATTTGTAGAGTTTAGAGGTAATTTAGGGGGTGGGGCTGCATTAGCTACCCCTAGGCAGTGGGTTGTTATAGTTGGTCAGATAGGGGTCTTAGGGGGAATACCATTTAATACAGGTATATATGGGGCTATTGGTTGTAATGCAAGAAGTTCAAGTGTTCAAAGGGCCTAATTGACATATGATATTAATGCTATGTATATGATTTTTGATTCTAGCTTGCACACTGATATAGTGAGATGTATATTTTGAGAGAGAGATGACATTGTCACATGTATTATTTTTTTATTATTCAATGTATATTTTATATGACATTCAATGATTTATGTGATGCTCATGTTTTATGGTTATTTGTCTTAGTATTTTAGGCATGTTATATGTAGAAAGGTTGATTATGATGTTTTAATTCTACGCATGGTTAGATACGACATGCTATAGATGCATACATATTATGGCTGATGTTTATGGTTGCATTTTGAATGGTGAATGGTATATGATATGATGTTTTGATTCTTAGTTTATGGTGTAATAACATATTCATAAGTTTACATAATGTGATGGACATGCAAAAGTTTTTGTCTCGAAGTTATGTGTTTACATTGTGCCTATGGTGGATAGATAATGTTGTTTGTTGACATAGTTCATGTTCATGCTGTTGATATATTTTTTGTTGTTCAATAAAGAATAATAAAAGATATGAAAAATAACATGACACATTTTCATTGGTAAAGATTGACATGAAACCCAAAATTGGACTAGCTTAGTGAACCTAATCCTCTCAAATGTTTCACATTAGCATGTCTAGGTTGATAGATATGGATCTTGATAACATTGTGTCAAGTGAGCTCATAGTCCCATGCATATGATATGTGGAGGGAGAATGGGTGAAACTAAAACCATTAGAGAGATCTGTATGACTTTTTTTAGGTGTCCAAAGTGGGGCTATAAACATGTCTATGTCCATATATAAAGTGTAGACTGACCGAATCAAGAAGTTTACTAAGGAGAGCCGATTGTAGTTTTCCCAATATTTTTGCTATGTAAGAGAGACAATTATAGATTTGAAACAAAATTATTACCTTTTTAATGATTTTGGCTTTTGTTTGTGGGTCAGGGAAGCTAATCCATGCAAGAAGCTTCCAAGAAATTATTAGATTTGACTAATGCTTTATCCATCCTTCAAGGGTGTGGTATGGATTTATATTGTTAGCTCAAATGTTGTTGATAGCTATATTTTAAGGTAGTAGTTCATATTACATTTTATAATTTTAGAATGATTCTCCAACAACTATCTTTCAAGGGAGTAGTTTTTGGATGTTAAGGATGACTTGTAGTTTGTTTTTACTATTTGATATTATTATTTTTATTGCTTGAGGTTGATTGACATAGACCTATTCATGAATGCTCAATGTATTACCTTTATGAAGGAAAAACTAAGCTGACATGGTGTGCCAGTAAGTGAAAAAGAGGTATAGGTAACAAAAACCATATGAACCAATCTCAAAGAGATGGGAAGTACTATTAGAATCATGTCATGGATAAAGCCATGGTATCAATAGTTCAAGATTAGGATAGAGTTGTGATAGGTAATCACATGATTTAATTTTATTTGATTTCCCCGAAAAGGAGAGAAGTGAATATGGTTGCAAGGGATGAGCTTAATTTATACAAATGATAATTGTGATTCCTATTTAACAATAAAATGGATATAGATTCAAAGCATTGAGAGGCTTAGGTTCTAGTTCACCTTCGAAAGAGGACAAATGATAAGCCTTTAATCCATAGTTATGGGTAATGATGTAGGGTTAAAGACAATTGAATTTAAATTTACCCATTTTGCTTTTCTCCATATTAGTGACATGTTGGTTTTCCTTAAGGACAAGATCTCTGATGTTAAATTCTTAGAATTTTAAGTGTTTATCATAGGCTCATTTTATTAACTCTTGATAGACATGATGATGGGAAAGGGAAATTAAATGACGCTCATTGAGTAGCTCAAGTTAGACTAAACATTCTTGATGGTAATTGTCCTCTGAAACAAAATCACACAATGATATGCATAAAGAAGATATTTGGATTTCAAGAGGAAAGATAACCTTAGATCCAAAGAGAAGAGAAAAGGGTGTAGCACTAGTGGGGGTTCATATGCTAGTATGATATGCCCATAAGGTGAAGGGGATGTATAAGTACCAATCCAACCCTAAGGCATTGACCATTTTGGTAAGCATGTTCTTAAGGTTTTTATTAGAGGCTTCAACTTATCCATTTACTTGTGGGTGATAAGGTGATGAAAATCTGAGTTTAATACCAAATATGTCATAAAGGCCCTGAACTTGTCTGTTTTGAAATATTTTCCATTATCAGTGATGATATTATAGGGAACACTAAAATGATAAATGATATGATTGCTGATGAATTCAATAATTTTTTCATCTTTCATTGAGATAAGGGCAATAACTTCTACCCATTTGATAAAATATTCAATTATGATAATGATAGAATGATGTCATTGTGAAGAGTGGGGGTTGATTTTGCCAATGAGGTCTAGACCCCATTGTTAGAAAGGCCAAAAATATGTGGACACATGAAGGCTACTACTATGTGCATGATGTAAATTAACATGTTTTTGACACATGACACACTTTTTCATGTAACCATAGTAGTGTTGGTTGAGTGTGGGCCAGTAATAGCCTAGGTGGAGGATGTGCTTGGCCATAGTGAAGCCACTAAAGTGACCCCCATAGATACCATCATGTGTATCTTTGATGGCATGAGAGGCTTTTAGACCATGGAGGCAATGAAAAAGGAGGCCATATAAGCCTCATTTATAGAGTATTCCTCACATAATGATATAATGGGAGGTACTCTAATAAACACTCGACAAGCATTTTTGCAGAGGCCAAAGGGAATTATGCCAAGGTCAAGGTAGCTGAAGGTTTGCTAGTACCAAAGGTCAGGTAGGATCTCCTCCACATGAAATATGGTTGTAGTGTTTTTCTTGGTCTAGGAAGGCTTGGTTAGGTGATGGATTATGAATGATAGTTTTGAGTCCAAGCGTGCTGATAAGATATAAGAGGCAAGTGAAGCCATGGTATCAACAATTTTTTTGGTAGATCATGGGATGGTTTGAATATGGTAACATTTAAATGAGGATAGGAGTTCTATAACCAATTGCTTTTACACCTATAGAACCTCATTCTTACATTGGTAAATGCAGGTAACTTGGTTGACCAAAATTTGGGAGTCACACAAGATATTGATTGTTCTGAATCCTAAGGATAAATTAGTTTGGAGACCTATTACTACAGATTCATATTCATCCATGTTATTTATTCATTCAAAGTAAATCTTAAAGGATAAAGGAAGTGGTTCACTAATAAAGGGGATAAATATGATTCTGGCTCCCCTACCATGCTGAAATTTGGAAACATAAAAAAACATGGTTACCTGATTGGTGAAATTCACTTGAGATAAGTTTATGATGGACTCATTGCAAAATGTAAGAGGGGGAGGTTGGTTATCCTTTAGGGGTGCTTTATCCATTTGGTTAGTGATAACCTACCCCTTGATCAATTTTTGTTAGAAAAACTCAAGGTTGAATTCAGCTAAAAACATGAGCCACTTATCCATATGTTGGTTTTAGTATGGTTTAGAGTGCATGTATTTGAGGGGGTCAGTATTGGTGATGATAAAAGTCTTGTGGTTAAGGAGGTAGTATAAAAGTTTGGTGGCCACAAAGACTAGGGTTAGACACAATTTTTTGGTATGTGTGTACTAAGTCTCATATTCGACTTGTGTATGACTAATGTAATACATGGCTTGTTCTTCATGTTGTTCTTCCTGATGGGAAAGTATTGCCCCTGGGGAGTGGTCTATGATGGAGATATAAAGGTATAAAGGTTGATCATCCTTAGGAGGTGTAAGGATATGTGGGGATAGTATGGACCCTTTGAGTGCATCAAAGGCCTTTTGACAATCGATGTTTCACTTGAAAGAGACATCCTTTTTAAAGAGGTGGTAGAAGGATTGACATCGATCAAAGAGATGGGAGATAAAGAGATGAATGGATTAAATTTTCCCTTGAAATTTATGGAGTTATTTAATATTTTTTAGAGGTAGCATCTTGAGGATGGATTTAATTTTGACCAGATTGACTTTGATTCCTCAAAGGGAAATAATGAAGCCAAAAAATTTACTAGATAAGACATAAAAAATGTATTTCTTGGGATTAAGATGGACATGATAATGGATAAGTCACTAAAACATAATATTAAGGATGGCTAAATGGTCTTTTCAATGCTTGGACTTCTTGAGAAGGTCATCCACATAATCTTTTGTGATTGTATAGATAAGGTCATGAAAAAGATATGTCATTCCCCATTGGTAAGTTATGCCAACATTCTTAAGGCTGAAGGGAATGACCCTATAATGAAAGTTCCCCCATGGGATAGTAAAGGATGTTTTTTGCTGATATTTAGGGGTAATCAAGTTCTAATTATAACCTGAAAATATATCCATGAGTGATAACATCTCATGGCTTGTTGTCAGATCGATAAGTTGGTCAATTCTAGCTAAAAGAAAGTCATCCTTTAGGCAGGCAAGGTTGAGGTCACGAAAGTCCACATAGATACATAGTCCCCCTATGAATTTAGTGATATTTATGATGTTTGAAACCCATTGGGTATAGTCTATAGGTTGAATGAAGTTAACCAAAAGGAGGCATTGAAGCTCTTCTTTGACAAGGAGGGTTATGCAAGGATGCATTCAATGAAGTTTTTGTCTAACAAGTTTGGCATCATGATTGATGATGATGTTTTGGGTGGTAATGGCTAGGTCAATACTAATAATACCAACATAAGACCAAGTGAATGCGATGTTATGATCATGGAGGAAGGTTGAGTAGTCATATAGTTCCTCAGGGGTGAGAGTGTGGCCAAGTTTGATGATATGGGGGTTGTCTGGAGTGCCTATGTCAATGTTCATGGTAGATTAATTCAACATGCTTGAGGTTTATGGAGGTAAATATTTGTGGATGGAGTAATATGGTGTAACAAGGTAGGTGAGAATAACATCATCATCTTGACACTAAATAGTGTTAATGGTAGGAGAGTTTATTTGGCTTTCTTCTTATTAGGTATAATGATGCCAAGGTCATGTTTCTCATGAGGCTTCTAGGTCTTGATTAATGTCAACGTGTGTGGGCCATGCTCATACCATCCTATACCAAATCCCTTTTAGGCACACCTGTGAAGGTATAGTTTGGAGAAGTTGGGTTTGCCAAGTAAGAGTTGACAGAGGTAAATGGTTTAGGTGAAGGGTGGGTGATTGAAATGTTGAGTGGCTTGTCGATTTACCCATAGATAAAATGAGTTTGATAGTTGGGAGGCCTTCCAGGGACAATGAATCTAATGTTGGGGTCATAACCCAAGTAGTGGTTGACCTTCATGTTCAAACTTGACACAATGATCGAGGGTAGAAGATACACAAGCCATGGCATGGAACCAAGGTATCCCTAGTAAAACATTATACTGGAATTCACCTTTGACCACATAGAAAAGTTTAGGGAGCATGTGAGGACCTAAATAAATGTGAGGGACACAAGTGCCCAAGGTAGTAGTCATAGTGTCATTAAAAGATCTAAGGATGGCTAAAGTTTTAGACATGACATTATTTGGTAGCTTGAGTTAGTCATAGGCATGGGAAGAGATGATATTGATATTGGTTCCCCCATTAATCATAACCTATTTGACGTGAGTTTGGTTGATAAGGGAAGTTATAAAGAGAGGTGGATCTAGGTATTCAGGGTGGATGGAAGGTATCTCTAAGTCCTTAAAGGTGACAAGGGTGGAGAGTTAGAGAGTGTGGATGAAGGCCTCTATAGGTTGGGAATCTCATGGTCAGACCTCAATGGCTTGTATATCCTTTAACATAGCTTGGTGATGGTGAGGTTAGGTAGAAATGAGCTCATAGAGGCTCATCTTAGGTAGAGTTTGGTGAAGTTGCTTAAGAATGACCCTCTTGATGGATTCAGAAGGATTATCCTTGGAGGTGCCTAAAATGGTTACTTTGGGTAGAGCTAAAGATGTAAAGGGTTGGATCAAGTTCAGTTTAGGATAGTAGGTGGGTATGTCCATGGATTAGACACCTTATAATCCCCTTTATGCCTTTGTTGTGATTGTGTGACTACGTTAATGGTATAGATAGAAGGGAATGATGTGATAGGATGTTGATTAGGTTCTTCATTTTTTTGAGGTAAGAGTGGAGGATGTGGTATGTGTTGGCAGATGGCCAGTGGTTATCTTGGTAGAGGGGTCAAGTGAAGCTCTTATAATAAGAGATCATCCTCATTATAGAGCTAATGGATAATGGTCAGGAGAGATTTATAGTTCTCAGTGTCATGTCTAGGTGTTTTGTGATAATAATAGATTTGATGGTCATTATACCAAGATCGTTTCAAACCAATAAGGTTGAAGGGTCTGATAGGAGGTAAGGTGAGGTGCAAAGATTATAATAACCTTTGAAAAATGGTTGAATAATATTCATTGAGAGGTGGGAAAGGCCTAGGGGTTGTCATTTTGGTTGGTAGGTAGGGTGTTTTCATGAGAGTGGTTTTGGTAAGAGAAAGTTTGGTTGAGGTCACATTTCTAGGTAATGGTTTTGGTTTGGGCATATTAGTAGTTGGAGGGTTTGATTTTGATAGTTTAGCCATCGATAGTTCATAAAAAATTGGTGTATCAAATAGTAATTAGACTAGCATAACAAGTGGTGGTGGATGACATATGTTAAAAGTGATTTTCCTTTTAGGTAGAGTTGATGGATGAGGACCCAAGATAGAGGGTAGGATGAAAAAAGGAAAAGCCCTAATCATTTGGCTACTCAATGGTTTTACTCTTTTGATTGGTTAGGGTTAAGGTTTGGGTGGAAATTTAGATGGGGTCAACTCCACTTTAAGAGATGGGTAGACCAAACTCTGTATGGGGAAGGTACCAAGGTTTGTAATATGTTTGTGTTGTGGTTTACTTGTTTGAAGCATGATTACCTCAATTGGTGGGGAATGTGAGGGTTTGGTAGATGTTTTTATTGGATTGAGAGGTGGTGGAAAGGTGATAGGTTAGTTGGTTAAAGGTATGCTAGAAGGTTTAGGTTTGATGATGTAAGGGAGGCCTAACTATTTATAGAAGGTAGCTTGATCCATATCTAGTTTTAGGGAAAATTACGATTTCTACACTAATGTGGAAAAAGGTTTGTGTACTGGGTTTGATTCGTGGGTAGGAAATACAAGAGATATAATTATCAGTAGGAATAATTATACAAGAGATATAAAGGTTGAGATAAATGGCTTGTCCATGGTAGGTATCAGTAGGAATACTTATCCTTTAGTAACAATATCCATAAGAGTAGTGTTTTTTGGGTAGCTGGTGGAGGTGACAAATCAAGGATATTTATTTGTTTAGATATTGCTATTGGGGTGAAATGTGATGTTTCCAAGGCTATTATGAGCATGTCTAGGGAAAAAGGAACTTCCACGAGCTAAATCTTTGATGGAGGGGAAGATGACTCTTCCACCTCTATAAGTGAAGTGGGGGAAGAGTGGGTAGATTAGATGGTTGGGTCCTCATGTGTAAGTGTATCACATACCATATTGATTGTGTGGGAATCATTAAAGCATTCACCCTATGTGTCATCACATTTGATAGGGGCATGGTTGTGAAAGGACTTTTTGAAGATGGCCAAGGCTTGATTTTGAAATTCATTAGGGTTATCCAATGTAAGTTACCTCTTGTCAATGAGGCTTTGAACAATATTCTTGAAAGTATTGCGTCAGTTGACGCCATGTCTGATCACTCAATGAAAGGCATAAAGGTCATTTTCATTATACCAAATAGGCATTGGATGTGAAGAATTAAATTGTTGGGGAGGCTTGATGTATAAGATTAGCTTTTAGTAACTTTTCCAACATTGAGGCATAAGATTCTCCAAGTGGAGTAAATTATTTTTGGGTTCTTCGATTTGGGTTCTATGAGCTTTGGTTACAGGGATTGGGAAATTTTTTTTGATTAAAAATAGGTGGTGGGGCAGCCTTAAGGATTAATAAATTCGTAGTTCCCTTATTCTTATCCCCAGAGTTAGCTTGATTTCCTACTTTGGAGGAGGAGGCTTCATTAGTCTTGAAGGTAGAGTTCTTATTTTGTACATTCAACATACCCTTGTCTATAACTTGATTCTCTAATTTGCATGCCATGGTAAAAGCTTTATCAAAAAATTTGAAGCTTTGGACACGTAACGTAGAAAGGATATGCTTGACACAATCATGGGGAAAAAGTTTGATCAATTCAAGATGAGACAAGGAAAATGATAATTGGTTGATCAAGCTTCTCTAAAGAACCACAAAATCAGCTATAGACTCATCTTCATATTGGTGAATGGAATATATATCAATGATAGAGATTTTCTTAGATATGTTGATTAAGAAGTGATCCAAGAAGGTCTGAGCTATTTGGTTAAAAGAGAAGATGGAATGTTTGGTAATTGCACTATACCAGTCCACCATCAGCCCAGGACATAGGAAATGTGTGCAAAAGTAGGGCATCATTGTAGGTAATCATGTAACGAGAATACCTAAATGATCTTAAGTGTTGTTGGGGGTCATCCTTACTGTTAATCTTGGTGAGTTTTGGAAGCACCCATTGGGTTGGATAAGGTCTGATAGGGACTAAAAGGTGAATGGGCTTATTACAGACTTAGTCATAAGATAAAATGTTATAGGCTCCTGAAAGGGATGACTCAAGATTTTCCATTTTTCCATGATTATTTTCATTAAGTCCATTTGAGGTGGTGTACCTAAGGGGTTATAAGGTGTTTATTGTGGTTTGGGAATATATTGATAATTGACAGGAGATTGGGATATACCCCCATAATGATAAGAATTTATTAGAGGTTGGGTAGATGACCTATAAGGATAGGTGGCTATTGGTATTTGGGTAGTAGGTATATACCCTTATGGGTTAGGGGTGTAACCATGGTTAGATAATGCAAGTAATATTTAGGATACTAAGGTAGGTTGAGCTATGGTTGGATTGGTAATCAGGGGGTAGTTATGACCTTAGTGCTGATGGGTGGTGAAGTAGAAAGGATAGGTACCCCTAAGCTTCATAAAGAGGTATTAAATGATGGGCTAGGTTTCACATGATGGGTTGATGGTTGGGTTGTCCTCAAGGTAGAGGAGTCATTAGTGGGGGTGGATGTTATAAGGGTAATGGTTGGTTGGATAGGTTTGTTCTCAACCATAGCATCCAAGGGGTTGGTAGATGAAGATGTCTGAGTGGTCAAAGGATGGGTGGTGACCGTGGCAATAGGGATACCCTCCATAAACTAGGATGGCATGTGATAAGGAGGATCTTGAGGTAGAGCTGAAACCAAGATATGGTGAGAAGAGGTGTTAAGATAGTGTTGAAGAGCCACTTGATTATTATCTTAAAAAGTGGTAAAATTGATGTCTCCTTATGGACATACTCAATGGAAAGTAGGGATTCCTAATGGACAAGGTGAATCTTCTACCTTCAAGATATACTCCATAGATGAGGAGGTAGAGGAGGTTGATATAGGTGACAGGTTTTATTCTATAGGTCTATTCACTACTGATGAGTTAGAACCATATAAAAAATAGGATAAAATACAAAAGAATAGACTCACCATTCAAACATAAAGAATATAAAGAAAATAGTCAAGGAAATCAAGGAACACACTAGAAAGTATGTTAAAGCCTGAAGTTAGTTTTAAGATCACTTATGGCTTATGCCTTAGTTTATGAGAATGTATGATCAAGTATAATATAAGAAGTCTATGGATAGATTCAGATTAGTTTTGGTGATCAAAATAAACTCTATCAGAATAAATACATGGCTTGGTATTGGGGCCTACCCCCTCACTTCATAGTCCTACAACAATAAGAGTGTTAGGTGCTTAGCCAATATATATTGATATCCAGAGTTTATACTCAAACAAAGAGCTGAGTTGGTTCTCCTCTTGGTAATAACCTCTAAGTAGGATTGTCAGGAATAAGTAAGGTAACCGCTAGGTGATGAAATCGAAGTTGGGCCTTGTTTTAAGTGAGTTATGATGTTTGATTGATTATGTGGTTTGGTTGTGTAACATAAGTTTTCTATTATTAATCGTAATGCCGTTAACTAAGTTAGGCAAGCTATAAAAAGGTAGGCAATCAATGGATGCAGTATGTTTTAGACCTAAATAAAAATTAGATTTGAATTATGAGCATAGACAGAGAAAGAAGAATACAGATGCAGATAAAAAGAAAACCCAAGTAGAGATGTGGGTCCCACCGGGCGTGCAAAAATGTTTCACTCAAATTTTGCTATTATTCAGAAGAAGGTAGTAAAACTAGAAATATAGGTTGTGGTAGAAATACCTGATAAAAGTGTGTGCATTGGATCAAAAGATTATGGAGAGCTCCACTTTGGCTAGGGAGGATGACCTACATGTAAGAAAGCATAGAAGTGGGTTGGATGAGTAGTTGGCATTGTTGATCCATAGGCATCAAGCTTAATTTTGGTAGAATAATAGTGACTGAAAGCTTGGTTGAGAGGTGACAACAAGCCAGCTCTTAATAGAATGTCTTGATAACATGGATGACATTGGTTGATCTGTAAAATAAAACTTTGATTACCTAAGCTCTTGATAATAATTGTAGATGGATTTTCTCTTACAACTCTCTCTTTTTTGTAGGCAAGGGCCAAAGTGTTCAAGAAGGAGTGTAGTTGCGGCTTCTAAATATAATTTGTCCATGCAATGCCTTGCAAGGAGATTTGGATGACTTATATTTACAAAAGGTAGCTGGCAATTTGCATGTAGAAAGCTAGGTGGTGTAGCTTGACTGTCGACGATCAAGCCTAGTTGTCAAAATAGCCATGTTTAAGCCTAGCCAAGCTGACTGATGAAAATAAGCCTAGGTAAGGAAGAAGGGTCTAAGGGCTCTGCTAGGGGTCATAACACTTGGAAATACATGTGCATAATTTTTGTGTCTACACCTTGCTTTGGGGAAATTTGGGTCCCATTCACAATTTTGAAATTCCTTCGTATTGGAATAATTCAGACCTTAGCAACAGTTTTATAATTTGTAAATTATCGAATTGTAATTCACAATTGTAGTTCCTTTGGAAAGTTCCCTTAAGGAAATGGTAACTATAATTGTAATTTACAATTTAGTAAATTACAAAATTGCAAATTGAAGTTGGGGTTCACATTTCCCTCAAAATTTCCTTTTAGGGAATACAGAACTCTAAATGCAATTTACAAATTTGTAAAATTACAAATTGCAGTTAGGGTTCCCATTTCCCTCAAAAGTTTCTTTTTAAAAAACTAGAACTCCAATTAGAATTTGCAATTTTGTAAAATTGTAAAATTGCAATTGTTTGTGGAAGTTCCCACTTATACCAAGACCCCCTATTGACTGGTGTCGACTACGAATTGGGAGACCCAACTACAATTAAAAATTTGCACAAGTGCAAAATTTTAAAATTGCATTTCTCCTCAACATCTCTCTGAAGCTCCTCTTGAGTTGAATTTCTCATCGTAGCTCTAACTGATGGGATTGGGAGATTTGAACACAATTTTCAAATTGAATTTTAGAGACTTGCATTTTGCAAATTGCTTTTCCCACACAATTCTCTTGGGGACCTTTGGAACCTCATCTGTAATTTTTTAGAACTTACAAATTTTTGGATTTTTTCCTTAACTCCATTCCATCTTGGTCCAGTAGAACACCTTGTAGAAGATTTTTTGAGAAACTTAGCTCTTTGTTTTTAGCCATTAGTTAATTCAATAACCAGTCATTCTCTTTGTAAGTATACCCTACTGAGAGAGACGCTTTGAGAGCTAATAACCATTGTCACAAAAAGCATGACATGCATTGAAATAAGAATACCACCAATCAAGATAACCATAAGATTGTTGATCCCATTCATGTCTTTCTTATGTTGAATGGGATATATCATGACTATCTCCACTAAAATTCCAAATGCAATATAATAAATACAGAAGTTTCC
Organism: Torreya grandis; assembly: GCA_037957365.1. Classification (NCBI taxonomy): domain Eukaryota; kingdom Viridiplantae; phylum Streptophyta; class Pinopsida; order Cupressales; family Taxaceae; genus Torreya; species Torreya grandis. The sequence continues at coordinate 2,984,948 of JARHVA010001812.1, read as the reverse complement.
AGTTTCCATAAGAACCATCTAGAAATGTCTAACATTATTAGTGGAGTCAACTAAATGAGCAGCCGTGCCAAGCAAAGCGTGGACTCCAATGGCAAAGACATAATGCATTATTGCAGCCATCTCCACAATCCAAGAAAGAGGGTTTTACATAAAACCAAGGAACTTGAGAACCTGGCTCTCCCTTTTCTATTCTAATTTGTTTAATCCAAATATATTGAGATGGTTCTCTCCTTCTGCCCCAGATAAACCCTCCTGTAAATGACTTCCAATAACAGCACTCGGAAGTTATACACATCTAATTTTCCATTTGATTTCCATAATCTTCTACCAATCGGGTGCTATATAACTTGTGGTGCCATGGGCTACGGTAAATGTCAATGTTTGATCTGGCCCAACGAATTTTACCGTTTTGAAGTCGCATAACTCAACATTGTAATCTTCATCTAAGAAGATATTTTGAGGCCTTATATCACACTGAAGTATATGGGTTCTGCATTCTTCCTGTACTATGAGTGAAATCCCCAAAATAATTCGAACACGTAGATGCCACATACAATATCTTTCAAGATTTGAGGTCCTCGAACTTTGACGACACTCTTTGACCCTACTAGAAGCTTCTTCCATTGTTTTTGGATTGAAAACCTCCACCTCAGTAATATGAAGGGCCCTAGCAACTATCCCAAGAACATTATTTATTATTCTATGTACCAAATGAATTTGACTGCATACAAGCTTCTTCCCTGACAAGTGGAATGGCGATAATAATGTTGTTAGATAGAAGAAGGGATGGACACTGTACTAAAGAATGAATGTTGTTGAGATGGCCTGCAAATGGTCTATGCCCCTCATGCCAGCCAGCTTTCGTACCTGTTATCTATTTGAATTTCCTACTCATTTCCATGCCTTTGTGCTACGGGTTCTGGAGATGCATACGCAAATTGAAATTTGCAATCACCAAGATTTGCTTTGTGGCCTGATAAAAGGTAAATAACTAAAGATAGATGGTTATTGTGTAATAAATACTAAGCATAAAAGAGTTATTTGTAGTAAAATATTATTATAAAAATATTGATTTGAATATAAATTTGTAAAAAAGGTTATAATTGTAATAGATTAAATATAAGAGAAAACAAAATAATAAATCTCATTACTAAAAAAATTATCCATTCAAATAAGGATGTAGTCATAGAAATGATAACAAGTCTTGTAAGAAATAAAAATTTGGACATATGAATGATAAAACATGTATTCGAATCAGTACTATACATTGTTATGTGAATAAATAAAATATCGATATACAATGTCATTGCATCATTGTTAATAGTAGAAATAATTTCCAATATATTAATCAGAAAATAAAACCCCTTAATCCAAACTTTAAGAATTCCATGACATATTAATATAATATATTACAAGTATAAAATTTGTCTAATAAGGAAACATGTTTCAAACTTTGCCTCACATTGAGATCAGTTGTCAACATCTTACTATTAGTTATTTTCCACATTCATTGACATATCCAAATGAATGTGCATATATAAATTTTAGTTAAATAAAATCTCAACTCCATGATTATATATAACTTTATGATTCACATAATTAGCCTCATTTGCCTTCTATTTGTATATACTCATATTATTATAACACTACGTTGTGTGATATGACTTATTGTTGTGTCTATTTTAGCTTATACAATATTTTTTTCTTCGTAATTGCATTGTACACCAATTCACATATATAAAACACCCATGACAATAGATTAAGGTGCACATTTATTTATTTATTAATATATGGATAAATAAATTGGTGAGATAGATGAATAAATTGTGTGTGTATTTACTATAAATTAATTCAATATTTCATTTTTATACATTAATTCTATACTTTCAATGTTTGTATTTATTATAAATTATATCAAGGAGGTGAAATGCGAACAAAGATAGAGCATAAATAGTGTCTTCATAATTTTTTAAAATAAAAAGGACACGAAATACAAACAATAAATTATAAAATATTATCTAACATTGTAGTCACATTCTACACAGTGCAATAAAAAAATAGAATATGACTCATCTTGATAATGTTTAAATATTGAAAGACGTTATTGTGTTCAAAATTACATGATAAAAATAAGAAAAAAAATAGTAAAGAAAACATAGACTGCAATGGAATGAAATCTTATTAGATTGTAAGACACTATAAATCATATGTGTTTTTAGAAAAACTTTTGTTGGTCAAGCTTGAAAAACTAGCACAAACTAAAAACATGTTAAAAAGGTATGCTAATATTAAAATTTTTAATGAAGCATATTAACATTATGTAAAAAAATTCATATTTTTGTGGAAAACTTGTTCTTTATGTCACCCATATTCATTGAGTAAGAGAACCTGTAACAAGATAAAATGATTAATCTTTATGAAGTGTTTTATTAAAGCTTTGTCCATTATTTATTTTTTTTATTTGAAAAGACAATGAAGTGAAATAAGTGTATTAGTAATTGTTTTCAAGAGAAAGGAGACAAAGTATGAACAATTATTTTTTTTTAAAATATTTGACATTTTAATTTCATTCTACATAATGTAATTGAAAAGTAACATTTGACGCTTCTTGATTACATTCAAATATTGAAAACCATTAATAAATTATGTATTACATAATAAATATAAGGAAATAGTAGAAAACAAAACATGGAATGAATTTTTAAAATATTTTAAAACATTTTACAATTTATATATGTCTATAATAAAAATTTGTCCTTGGTCAAGCCTAGAGAAAATAATACAAATTTAAAGCACGTTAAAAAAGAATTACAATATTTAATAAATCATAAAAACATCATTTAAAATTTTCCTTATTTATGTGGTAATATTTTTAATTATGTCAACAATATTCATTAAGAGAGCTTACAAAAAGTGACAAGGATTAATCCCTTATGAAGTTTGGTATTAAACTATTTTCCTGATTTTTTTTTGCTTTATATATATATATATATATATATATATATATATATATATATATATATATATATATATATCTATATATATATATATATATATATATATATATATATATATAAATTGAAATAATAACAAATTAAGGGAAACTTTGAGCTCTTACATTCACAATAAAATATAATAAAAAAATGTTAATGTCATCTAATACAATAAAATAAATATCTCTAGAAAAGACATGCCATTATGGAAAAAAGTGCTCATTTATTGCTTCAATTTAATGACCACTCACCTTTAGTATATACCATTTTGTCACCAAGGATCCAACACATCCCCATCATCACCTTTAATTACTATGAGGTAGATACATGAATATATATGACACACCAAAAGCATGGAAATACAATCATAATCATTATCCAATATCTAATGTAAATTGTCAAATAGGGACACAAGACAAGGCTCATTCCTTTATCATAATAACAATCTAAGAAAATTATATTAATATCAATGAATGAATAAAAATGACCATGAAAAAGAGACTTATTTTCATAAAATTATCATTTATGCGTGTTTTTAACATAATTAATTTTGTTCTCTCATAGATTTTTCCTTCATATATAAATTATGTTTTTATAATGAGGCTAATATGTGTATCTTTGTATCCTTATGCATATATAAAAATGGGACAAAAAATAATTGTATTTAATGACCAATATAAATTAAATTCATCATTGGCAACCAAATTCAAGCACTACAAAGTGGGCATGTAAAAGTGTGATTTTATGCAATGCAATGATTACCATGCTTTTTTCATAGGCATTGACAATTTAATATGGTTGAGAGATTAATATATTGTAGTTACCTTTTTTTTAAAGTAAAAATTATTCTATCTAAAACTAAAGAAAATAGATTGTTCAAACTAACATCAATTTAACATATTCAAGGTCCTTAAAATAGATTAGACAATCAAATTTCAATTTTTTTTTGTACCATTTTTTTTAATACAGACATAATTATAAATCATTAATATTATATTCATATTTGTAAATAAGATTGTATTCATCCTCCAACATTTATTTTTAATCTTTAATCAAGTATGGAAAGCAAGGTTCATTATAGTAGGTGCTTGCTTATTAATGTAGTTAATATTTTAAAATTTATAAAGTAGAGATGGTTAATAGTACATTGAAAAAACATTTGGTGTAGGATATTAATTTCCTAGTCTTTAGCTTACTTAGGTGTTATTTTTTTGGGGATGTGTATCCCACACTCATGAGAATGATGGGTTTATGTCTTACTTTGACCTATACTAGGAAAGTTAGTCCTACATGCATGGGATGGATAGGATTCTCCCATCTTATACCTATTTCTACATCTATATTGTAAACTATAGAGCATATAATAGAATAAAATTGAAGTATTCTCTTTTTATGTATGGTGGAGCTTCCATGGATGTAGTAATGGTTTACTGGAGAGATCTTGCCTGAAGAGTCTTCTTAACTCTATCATGGTATTAGATCCACTCTCCAATAGTCATTACTCAGTTTTTAGGTTTCTCTCATTGGGAATCCACCATTATTTTATTGATTGAGCCCTTTTTTACAACTATTTCCATAGCCTTTTAAGACACTTTTTGTAGTCAACTATTTTTTGATATATTATCATGTATTCTAACCTAAAAATACTTGGAGCAAAGAAAATCCAATTAACATCTTCACTAAGTAGAAACCATCATTGAAATTACTTAGTGAAGATGTTAATTGGATTTTCTTTGCTCCAAGTATTTTTGGTGTTTGAATTGACAATGAAGAATCCTAGAATGTTAAAACTAGTGGTGGTACAAGCATGACCTTATGGAAGAAGATTTTTTTATCATATCAGCTATTTCTATAATATTTTGATTGAGTGTAATTATTGGAGGAACTGTATGTGTCTTGATTGTAGTCACCGTAATATGGAATAGATTCATAGAGGGCATGGTGAATTATCCTTCTTCTATGTATATACTCACTAACATCTAAGTGGATCGATTAGGGTTTTGAAGGAGGAATAGTGAGCCCACCCAAGCTACACACTTTTCCATTTCTCTATAGTGGTTTGTTCCTTCCTTTACATGGCATATATGCTTGGCATAATATCATATGACATTGAAATCTTTGTTGAAATTGGTATTTATCACCTATGATTTCCTCTGATAGTTATTCGATGTGTTATAATAAACAATAGTAATTTCCCCCAGTTCTACATGCATGTAGTGGAGAAAGATTAGGGGAATAAACTGTTGTATAGACATGCATAAGTAGTATCATTGATAATTAGAAATAATCCAAGTTTAGTTAGACATTATTTTGTTTGCTTTCATGCATGAGGGAGATAAATAATAGTTTTGCATATGTGGTTATTATTGTAACTATGAATAGACTAAGATTTAGTTTAGTTTTATCTCTTTTTAGTTTATGTTTATATGTTGTTCTACTCTATCGCAAACCTCTATTTAGAGAGGTTTTTGTAATATTTTTGTAAGGGAGTGAACTTGAATAAAATTCACTATTGCAGTAATAATTATTCTATTTTATCATTGGTGAATTAATGTGAAAAGATGTAGCAGTATATCTATATTATTTTTTATTACTTTGCCTTTCTAATAGATTGGTATTAGAGCCATAGGTTTTTTTAACTCAAGGAGGATTTGTTTTTACTATTTTAGTATATTATGGCAATAGGTAACAACATTAATCAGCCCTAAATTCCTATTTTCATTGGGAAGAATTAAGATTTTTGGGAAATTAAGATGAGAACTTTATTTTGTTCACAAGATGTTTAAGAATTGGTAGAGAATGGTTTTGTAGAACCACAGGATTAGGTAGCCTTTCAAGCATTAGCATAGGGAGAAAAAGATCAACTAAGAGCAATAAGGAAAAGGATGCAAAAGCTTTATTTTTAATTCAGTAAGTAACAGATGAGTCTATATTTCCTAGAGTTTTAGTAGCAACAAGATACAAGAGGGCATGTGAGACTTTCGAAAACAACCTTTCAAGGTACTACAAAGATGAAAGTAGCAAAACTACAATCTCTTAGAAGAAATTTCGAAAATTTACAAATGAGTGAATCAAAGTTTGTAGACCAATTTATTAGTCAGGTCATAAATGTTGTAAATCAAATTAGATTTAATGGAGAAGAATTAATAGATCAAAATATTATAGAAAATATTCTCAAACATTTGCCCAATAAATTTGATGCTATAGTAGTAGCATTTGAGGAATCTAAAGATTTTGAGATAGTTATCTATAGATGAATTAATGGGATCCTTGTTAACACATGAGTCCAGAATGAATAGAACTATCAATACTTCTTTTGAGAATGCTTTCAAGTCTTAGGTATCATCTAATAAAGGAAGAGGAAGGTCAAGTTTTAGAGGAAGAGGTAGAGGAAGTTTTAGAGGTAAAGGCAGAGGTAGTAGAAGTGATCTCGATCAAAATCAAACTGAAAGGAATAATCATAAATATAATAACAGAGGACATGGAAACAATCATTTCCAACAACATTTATAGAGGTTTGATAAATCTAACATTTAGTGTTATTATTAAAAAAAGTGCGGACATTATGCATATGAATGTAGAAAGAAAAAAGGAGATGTGGATAAGTAGAATGCTAATTATACAAATGAATCCAGATCTAATTTTGATAGTATGTTCATTAGATGTAATGTTGCTCAAGAGAGCACTAGAAATATCTAGTTTTTGGATAGTGGACACAGTAATCATATGACTGGGAATAAAGACTTTTTTTCTAGTCTTGATGATTCTATAAAGTCTGAAGTGAAATTGGGAAATGATAATAAAGTGTATGTAATGGGTAAAGGTGTAATAAATATTTTGACAAAAAATGGTTAAAGAAAGTTTATTCTTGATGTTTATTTATACCTGGATTAAATAATAATCTTACGAGTGTTGTGAAACAAGTATAAAAAGATTATAGGGTATCTCTTATGAATGATGTTTGCACTAAATTGGATATATTTCCAAATGATAGGTTGATTGAAAGAGTGGATATGACCAATAATTGGATGTTCCCCCTTGAAATTCAGTCCATCCATTGAGTAGAAGAAGTCAATTTCAAAATTGAATGTCTAAACCAATCATGGCTATGTCATTTGAGGTATGGGAATTTACATTTTGGAGGTTTGAGTTTGTTACAAAATAAACAAATGGTGAAATGATTGCCACCTATAGAGCAGCCATCCAGTTCATGTGAGAGTTGTATTTTGGCAAAACAACATACAGAGAGTTTTCCTATAGGAATCTCATATAGATCAAGGGTATTATTAGAGATAGTTCATAGTGATATATGTGGACCAATGCAAAATCTATCATTTGGAGGTAGTACTTAATTAATAATCTTTATTGATCATTTTATCATAAAGACATGGGTATATTTACTCAAGTAGAAGTCTGAAGCTCTAAGTAAATTCAAGGATTTCAAGTCTATAGTGGGAAATCAAAGTGGTAATTACATTAAGGTACTTAGATCAGATAGAGGAGGTAAATATATGTCTAATGAATTTTAAGATTTTTGTGGATATTATGGCATTATAAGACAATTGACTACAAGGTACACACCAGAACAAAATCCTGTAGCAGAAAGAAAGAATGGAACAATCATGGAGATGGCTAGAAGCATGTTTAAGTCTAAACATTTGTTAAATGAATATTGGGCAGAAGCACTAGCATGTGTAGTATATATTTTGAATAAAATCCCAACAAAGAGTGTTAAGGATCAAATTCCATAAGAAGCATAGTTTAAATCATTTAAAAAAATTTGGTTATACAATATGTTCTTTTATACCATCAGAATTAAGAAGAAAATTGGATGATAAAAGTGAGAATGTATTTTCATTGGTTATAGTGAACAATAAAAATCTTAAAAAATTTATAACCCAATTTCAAAGAATGTGATTGCTAGCAGAGAAGTCAAATTTAAGGAAGAAGAAGCATGAGATGGAAGCATTAACAAATCAATTTCAATTAGAGCACCAATACCAAAGAATGAAGAAAAAATTAAAGAGTAAATTATGTAAAGTGATGAATCCAATCAACAAGAAGGATGAAGTACACCATCAATATTTCCATTAAATGTTTTCCAAGGTGAATCATCAGATCATGCACATCATCCTACTCCCAATTCACAAGTAAGTGATGAATCAGATCCTACTCTTGGCTCATTAAGATCAAAATATAAAGGTAAGAAACTGAGAAGTTTGAAAGAGATCTATAATCAAGGAGAAGATAATTTGGATTTATGTTCAAATTTTGCTTTATTCTCTCATTATCCTATGAATTTTGAAGAAGCAGTTAATGAGAAACATTAGATCAAAGTCATGGATGAAGAAATAGATTCAATTAAAAGAAATCACACATGGGAGCTAGTTGATATACCTAAAGGTAAGGATTGTAATGGAGTCAAATGGGTCTATAAAACCAAATTTAATGTAAAAGGTGAGATTGAAAAATACAAGGCAAGGTTAGGAGTAAAAGGTTTTGCAAAACATTATGTAATTGATTATAATGAGACATTTTCTCCAAATTCTAGACTTCATACTGTTAGAATGGTTTTAACAATAGATGCACAAAATACTTTGAATGTTTTTCAAATGGATGTGAAATCATATTTTTTGAATGGTTTTCTAGAAGAAGTGTATGTCAAACAACCACCAGGTTATGAAATGCATGGACATGAAAACATGGTCTACAAATTGAAAAAGGCTCTCTATGGACTCAAGCAATCACCAAGAGCATGGTATAGCAGACTTGATTCATATATATAAATCAATGGATTCAGTAAAAGAAAGAGTGAGCCCACATTATACACAAAGATCAATAAATAAGGTCAAATTTTGATAGTGTGTTTATATGTTGATGATTTAATTTTCACTAGAAATTTATCTATAGATGCATTTAAATCAACAATGAATAAAGAGTTTGAGATGACATATTTGGGTTTTATGAAGTAATTTTTGGGCATTGAAGTTGTTAAATCAGTTAAAGGAATTCTCATTAGTCAATCTAAATATGAAAAATATGTTTTTAAATTTTTTAGAATGTTGAATTATAAGACAATATCTACACCAGTTGCAATAGGCACTAAAGTTAACAAATAAGACAAAGGGCCTAATCTTGATTCTACAATTTTCACAATATTAATTAAAAGTTTGATGTATCTTATAACTACAAGACTAGATATCTTGTATGGGGTCATCTTAATCTCAAGATTCATAGAATCACCAAAAGACTCACATTGGCATGTTGGAAAGAGGATATTGAGATATGTGGCAGGAATAATAGGATATGGAATATTGTATTCCAAAACTAATAATTTTTATATGAATGGTTATACTAACAGTGATTTTCTAGGTAGTAATGATGATAGGAAGAGTACTTCTGGATATGATTTTCATTTTGGAATAGAAGTGGTCTAATGGTCATAAAAAAATTAACCCATAGTGACACTTTCATCAGCTGAAGCACAATATGTAGCATCTACATTAGCAACATGCCAAGAAATGTGGATGAGGAAAGTTTTGATAGATATATTACAAGCTAAAGAGGAGCCAACATCCATATTTTGTGACAATAAATCAGCAATTGCATTTTCAAATAATCATGTGTTTCACAAGCGAAGCAAGCACATTGATACAAGATATCATTTTATTAGAGAGTTGGTGAATGATGGTGAAATTTAACTAAAATTTTGTAGATCTAAATATTAGTTAGTAGATATATTTACCAAACCATTACCAAAGGATGTATTTGAATATTTAAGATAAAGATTAGGAATTATAAATAGTGAAATAATCAATGGTATAAATTAAAGGGGAGTGTTAGAATAAATAATATTAATTTCTCCCAGTTCCGCATATATGTAGTGGAGAGCGATTAGGGGAATAAACTGATGTCTAAATATGCATAAGAAGTATCATTGATAACTAGAAATAATCCAATTTTAGTTAGACTTTATTCTATTTGCTTGCATGCATGAGGGAGATAAATAATAGTTTTACATATATAGTTGTTGTAATTGTGAATAGATTAAGATTTAGTTCAATTTTATCTCTTGTTAGCTTATGTTTATATGTTGTTCTATTCTACCATATACCTCTATTTAGAGAGGGTTTTGTAATATTTTTTAAGGGAGTGAAGTTGAATAAAATTCATTATTTTAGTAGCAATTATTCTATTTTATCATTGGTAAATTAATGTTAAAATTTGTAGTTGTATATATATTTTGTTTCTTATTACCTTTGCCATTTTTCTACAATGGTTCATTTCTTCCTTTATATGGGATATATGCTTGGCATAGTCTCATATGACATTGAAATGTTTTTTAAAATTGATATTTATCACCTATAATTTCCTCTTCTAGCTATTCGATGTACCACCCACCAATTGTCTCCATCCATCATCGATCGAACCACCCACTACCTCAGTCAAAGCCATTCAAGAGATTCATGTGTTTTTCAAATTAGTCAAGTCAATTTATTTTTTAACCAATTTTTGGTACTTTGCATTTTTTTTATTTTGATGAATATTTGGTAATTTTATCCATTGGTCCAAAGTTGTTTGATTTTTTTAAAAAAAAAATCTAAATGATTTTAAATTTATAATAATTTAAATCACTTGACACTAGTGATTTAATATTATAAAGATTTTATTTGAAAGCTTTCTTGTGTGGAAAATTTGTAAAAGTGGAGGAGTTTTTTTACCATGTGGGAGGGGACAATGTCATGACAAGGTGAATTTGATGCATATGTTAGTGATTTTTTAATTTTTTTCTTACAAAAATAAAATTGTGGGTAAGTATTATATGGATGCAATATAATTCCTTCTTTTAATTTTTGATATCATTTGTTGGAGACATGTGGGTGAGGTTTGATTTTCCCAGAGGTCTAACCCCTTCACAAGTAAACAAAACTCTCTCTCTTTTGATTTTTTTTCTCATTGTAATATTGGATGCATTTTTAGGTATGACCACCCACATTATTCTTTCTTGGCCCACATTATACCACTTATGACACTACTACACTTTTCATTATCTTGAATGCATATACAACTGAGTTCGATGTCTTTTGATTTTGATTTTATAGATTGTCATTTTTTGCTAACTAATCATTTCAAGTGTGCTTTTCATACATGATGTCCTTTTCACCTTTTTCCACAATCTTCCATCATCCCATAACATTTTGTATTCTAGTTTGCACATTTGTGTTTTATGTAGAGATGGATTACAAAGATGGTTAGATCAAGCATTAGTAAAAAAATGTAAGAAATATGTTTAAGAACATAACAAGATAAGCCAACTCTTTCGATGGGTTATGGTAAATGATAATTAAGAGCTCATGAAAGAAAGCATACATAGTACATTCCCAAGAGCATCCTATTTCTCAAATGTATCTCAAAACATGATTTTCCCCTTGATTTGGTTCTTAAGTATTTAGCAAAGATGCAAGGCAAAGCTCCTCCATCATCTCTTGTGCACTAATGAAACTAGGCTCATGATATTTAAATTGATGTTGTGCCTATCTTGAAGCTATACTATTAAAAATATGCATAATAAACACTACTCAGAAATGTGTTGGAACAAAATTATCAACTAAGAGGGGGATGAATTAGTAGATTGACTAATTTTTTCATTTTTTTAAGCTTTTAATGTAGATTAACAATATAGGTAGAGAACAAATACACACAAATATGCATAATATTAGATATATCATGGAAAATCCACCATGAAAATAGATACTAAATGATATTATTCTAATCCAACCTCACAATAAATAACCTCACTAGTTATAATGTTTAAGGGAACCTTCCCTAAGGAGACATCAATCCCATAATTTAAGAGTACCTACTCTAAGGAAAAACCCACTCCCTAACTGAGCACCAACTCAGCTTATCTAATGGCATCCACCAATTAAATTGATAAGGAGATATAACTGTAGATTAAAATATATATTCATAAATTAATCCAATTCTTTGTTCTCTATTATAGGTCTGGTTTATATCTGGTCATGTTCTGAACTTCATCTTTATTCTCTTCCTTTCTCTTTTATTCTTTGCCCCTCTATCTATGTGTCTCTATATTTCTCCATTTCACAAAATTAAATTTCACCAGTAACTACTACCATATCCTAGATGACACATATATAAGCATTTTATCTAAGGTTTTGTATCTTTTATGTGTTCACACTTGTTTGCTAACATATCACACTCAATTTTTTTAGACTTTAGTTGCTATCTTTAACAACAAGATTCCCTTGTCTTGAACTCATGCTTCACTACCATGATTCTTGGTATCATAACTATTTCTATAATATAATGGGCTCTAGTTTTAATTCACATGCCATATTACACAAATTTGACCGATTATAGCAATCAATTTCATTGTCTATGTCATATTTATGGCTTAACTATAAGTTCCTCTACTTGACCATTGGAATGAACATATATTTAAATATCAACCATTGATCTTAAATTTCATTCCATGATCTAATCATCCTCATTCAAATTTCTCAACTCTAAAATGCATCCATTAGATTAAGTTCTGAGAGACTCACATGCTCTGTTAGATATTTGTACTCTTCGGAGCTTTAACATTCTAACTTTAAAATGCATTGATTGGATCTTTTGATCGAAGTTCCCGTATGTCATTATATCTTAAAAGTTGCATGAAATTTATATATGTCTATGGTTAAACCTCAATATCTCAATCTCATCTCACTACTTCTTGAGTCATTGGAATGAATACGGTCTATTGATATTGTCAGACTAGCTCAGTATTTTAACTTACCTCTGTCTCATTAAATATCAAGCACTTGATACCATTAAGTCCACTCACTCCATTACATATTTATTGCATGATCATCTACTCATCATTCAATCTTATGACAATATCAAACTTTATATTGGATTAATGTTAAACTTTAACCAGTTGTCCTCATCTCACTACATCCTGACATCTTAGAGAAAATGTGCTCCATTGATCTCTTTGAGAGTTACTCAAACTTTACTTTGTGAAAATTTGTCTTAGTATGGGAACTATTACAATATTTCTGTAAGGTCAAATTTCCACATTAATATCTTGTGCTTCATTCAACCTCTTGTTCCAAAATTTGGACCATATAAACTAGGCAAAACATTGAACAAACCCATATGCTAATTTTTTCTTGAATCCTTCACACGTAATTGATATAAATACATTAATATACTATCTCAAATTATTTTACCATAGAGCCAACTATGCATAGAACTACCTGGAAAGCCAACTTTGTTCTTGCAAAACTTTTGTTATGATTAGTTTCATGACTTAAAATTTGGTGCATAAGATCCTCTCACATAGGCAATTCCATCCATATATTAATCTATTCCTGAAACCTTCATATCTATAGGATACAACATCATCAAAATTCCTTCTCAATTTTGCTTGAAATATGCAAATTTGACTAAGTGTGGGAAAACAATATCAAAATGCCTAGGAGCCCAGATTTACAAATGCATGTATTTTATTACTCTACATTGCATGACCTGAGATTGAGTGCATACAAACTAGGCACAAAAATAGACAAACCCATAAGATCATTTTGTCATGATACCTCTATGTGTACAAATTTTGACCTCATCAACATGGTTACTTGGCTCTACTTGAACCCTTTTACAAATTTGGCTATGTATGGAAACATTTTGAATTCTATCTAAGTAGCCAACTTTACATCCTCATATCTTCAACAGTGCTTCATCACATAAATTCAAATCTAGTGAATAACAACTAGTGACTAATGTGATCACAACCATATGATCAAATCCCCAAAACTCATCCACAAATGACAATCATGATGTCAGTAAACTACATATTAATATTTTCTACCACTAGACCCAAAATGTTTGGATGAAGAAAATAGAGAACCAAATGAATTCTAATCATACACACAAGCACTCCAATCATCCTTAAACTCTGATAGGATCCCTTGCACATCCTCAAATCACCATACTCAGATTTGAACATCAATGACATCCATAATACCAATAATCTCCCTTTTGACATCAATGATAATCATATTTCCAATAATCTCCCCCTTTGTCATTGATGACAAAATAAATGCTTTGATCAACTAATACTCTGATCCTTCTCTATAATTTCTTTCATTGGATTTTAATGAGTGTGAAATAAATCTTTTCATACCAAAATTACTCCCCCTTAGGCAATGGGACATTTGCCTAAACTCAACTTGGACACATGCTCTGATCTTTCAAACTTTTACTAAGAGCATTTGCACTTTTTCTCCCCCTTTGACATCAATAGCAAATGGACTATGTCTCACTATTTGTCCAAAAATTTCTCCCCCTTTATCAGATGAAGGAGTTTTTCCAATCATCTACAACCATCAACTCATTAAATTTTTTCAAAATTGTGCATACCTAAGTTTCCTTTTCTCTCTTCTTCCATAGATGAATAAATCTTCTATGATACTCCCCTTGGACTCATGCCCTATCACTAGGATCTAGTGATGTGATGTAAGAGATACTACTCCCAACTTCTATCTCAGATACTCAAATTATTCCTTAGGAAGAGGTTTGGTGAATATGTCTATAGTTTTATCTTGAGTTGGCACATACTTGATTTTGACCTCTTGATATGTAACCTTTTCTCTTAAGAAGTGATACTTGGTTGATATGTGCTCCATTTCAAAATGCATCACTATATTATTTGATATGTTAATAGCACTTGAATTATCACAAAGAATAGATATAGGTTATTTATACTCTACCTTGATGTCTTTTAGTGTTTGCTTTCATCCATAAGACTTGAGTGCAACATGCCATTGCTACCACATACTCTACTTCTATTGTGGAAAGAATAACTGACTCTTGATTTTTTCTCAGCCATGAAACAAGTCTATTCCCAAGGAAAAATACACCACCACTAGTGATTATTATATCATCCACACTTCCTACCAAATTAGCATCTATATATGCTATCAAAGTGAAATATTCACTTGTAGGATAACATAGGTCATAGTTAATTGTGCTCTTGATTTATCAAAATATCCTTTTCACTGCATTGGCATGTGACTCTTTAGGAGTAGCTTGAAATCTTGTAACTATGCACACTACTTTCATGATATCAGATCTTGATGAAGTTAGGTATAATAACCTACATATCATTGATCTATACATAGTGTAATTTGCATCAAGGGACTGATCCTCTGTGCTCAACTTAGAACTAGTTATCATGGGAGTACTAACTAGTTTTCTATCTTTCATTCCAAAATTATTTAGAATTTCCTCTATATACTTAGTTTTGGATATAAATATCATTTTGTGTTATTTTTAGACCAAGGAATAAAGTTATCTAAGCATAGACATTTCAAACTCACTTTGGATTTGTGTATCAAATCTTTACAAATTTTGTTATTGCTAGCACCAAAGCTGAGGTCATTTGCATACACAATAATAATTAACATATGTTCACCTTCTAATTTGAAGTATAGATTGATGTATACATGTAATTTATTGAATCCTTAGTTTTCTAGGTACTGGTCTAATCTTGAATGCCATACTCCAGGTGCCTATTTTAGACCATCCAAAGCTTTCTTCAGTCTACATAGATAGTCTTCTTCCTCTGATAGCTGAAAACCTTCAAGTTGTTCTATGTAGAATTCCTATTCTAGGTTCCCATTCAATAAAGTAGACTTAACATTCATTTGATATACTTTTAACTTCTTACAAATAGACAATACTAAAAACATTCTTATGGCTTCCAATCTGACAACTGGAGCAAATGTTTCCTCAAAATATATGCCCTCAACTTGTGCATGTCTTTTGCACACTAATCTTACCTTATTTCTTATGATATTTCCATCCTCATTGAGATTGATCCTTAAGACCCACTTTATACCTATTACATTATTGTTTGTAGGTCTTGAAACTAATTTCCAAGTTTTGTTCTTTTCAAATTGGCTCATTTTTTCATCCATGAATTTCAGCCAATTATCATCCTTTTTGACTTCAACATAGCTCTTAGGATTAATTTCAAACATTAGAGAAACACTTACTTACTCCTTGATCATTGAAATTCTTCTCCTTATTTGAACTCCTTCATTCTTAGTACCAATGATCTGCTCTATAAGATGATCCTTTTGAACAAATCTTACATGTGCCTTTTCATTTACTTCCTCATGCTCTTCATTAGCTACTTCATCTTCAAAATTTGATTCTTTAATACAAATTTATTTGTCAGGTTTAACATGTTTCAAGCCTTCTTCAACATTGACATTGATGCTCTCTACAATCTTGTTTAGCCTTTTGTTGTAGCATATGTAGGCTTTGTTCTGGGTGGAATAACTAGGAAATAGTCCTTCATCACATCTTGAATAAAAGATTCCCAATTTTTCCTCCTTTCTCCTAATGTATAATTTTCTACCAAACACTGTAAAATATTTAACAAATGGAGGTCTTCCATACCATAATTCATAAGGATTTTTGTCACTTTTTACCCTTAGTTGAACTCTATTCAAGATATATATTGCTACTTGGACTGCTTCTCTCTAGTATCCATCAGGTAACTTGGCCTCTTTTAGCATTGTTTTGGCCATTTCCTTGACTGACCTATTATTTCTTTTAATAACTCCATTCTGTTGTAGAGTCCTTTTTGTAAATTAATGCCTTTTGATTCCATACTTCTCATTGTACTCTATGAACTCATTTGAGTTGAATTTACCACCTTTATTAGATCTTAAGCATTTGATTTTTCATCTAATCTCATTCTCCACCATAGCCTTAAATATCTTGAATCTTTGAAATGAATGAGAATTATCCTTCAAAAAGGTTACTCATGTCATTATTGAGTAATCATCTAAAAATAATATGAAGTATCTTTCTCCTTTAGATCTTCTTATCTTAGTACGACCACAAAGATCAGTATGAACTAATTCTAGAGGCTTTATAGATGCATACTTCTTTGTTTGAAATTTGACCATTGTCTACTTGCCTTATTGACCTTCCTTGTAATTAGTATCTATATGTTTGGTTATCTTAGGCATGTGTCTAACATAGTTATTTGAGCTCACTTTGACTAGGTTACCAAAATTGACATGACCCATTATTCTATGCGATAACCAACTCTCATCAATCTTTCCTATCAAGAACCTATTATCATTCACTTAAACAAGATTATAGATATTGATTTTAGTTCTTTTCCCTTCAAAAACTACTCTTCCATATCTCCTTAACTTTAAACCTTCTAAATTAAATTTAACTTTATATCCATTTTCACATACTTGGTTGACACCTAGTAGATTATGTTCCAATCCTTCAACATAAATGACATCATATGTAGGTAGTTTTCCATTTATGTTCAAGGTTCCATTACCTTTTATCTTTAATATAATGTCATCTCCCAAGATGATAGATCCTTCCTTATATTTTATTAGTTTGATGAACTTATTCTTGTCACCAATCATGTCCTTTGAGAAACCATTGTCTATTACCCCTAAATTTGGCTCCTTAACATGGAGTGCAATTTGAGCAATCATATATTGATCTTTCACTTTCCACACATCAATAGGTTTCTTATGTGGATTTTTTTTCTCCTTTTTAGAGACTTATGAACCTTTGTTCACACTAGGAGGTATACCTTTCTTCTTACTTTCTATTTTTGGTCTTACAAATTTTGTTCTACATTTTTTAGCTATGTGACCAAAGTTATTACAATTATAACATATTATATTTGTATTTAATAAGGGTTTAAATGAATTTTTTCTTACAAAATTTATTCTCCTTATAGATACAAATCTAAAATCTATAGCCTTATGACCAAAATAATTACAAGTATAACAATAACCAAAGAAAGATGAGGAATACCTGGTCATAACATCTCTTTGTGTAGGATGAGGAGATATTCTAAACTCTAGCTTCTTTAAGTCTTTCACTCTTGTGCACCCATTTGCATCAGCTACCTTTGTCTTCTTATTTTTTTCATGCTTCTTTTCATCTTTATTCACATCAACTATGCTTGTGTCTTTATTTGTATCCATGTAATCTTTATTTTTCTTTTCTTCTTATTCTCCTTCTTCTTTCAAGTTGTTATATAGGTTAGTAAATGTGCTTGTTATGGAACTTTTTCCTTTTTCATAACCAAGACTAGATCTTTATTTTGAAGGATTTTGAGAGTTGATAAAATCATCAAGAACATCTGATCCTCCTTTTATATGTATACCTTTATCTATTTTATCTTTATATTTCTAAAGTTCTTTCCTCAAAGCCACTATCTCTACTTCTTAATTCATCCACTCATCACATTTAGATTGTAGTTTAAGTTTGACTACATATTATATTATTTTAGCCTCTTCAACTTGTGTCTTTAGGCTAACCACCATCTAATAAGAGTTTTAAAGACTTTTGGTCATTTTTTCAATTTATTTTTAATCAATCTTGTTTTGTTTAGAGTTTTCTTTTCTTAGCTTGTCTATTTCCTCTAAAGCACATATGAGTTCACACTCTACATCTAGTTATCCTTCTTCTTCTTATTCTTCTTCATCTGAGTCTTCAAATTCTTCTTGATCCATACAATTTTATCCTAATGTCATAAATAATATGTCCTTTTCCTTAGCCACAAAGGCATAGTCATGGTCATCATCAGAACTATCATTGTCATCCAATGGATGACTGCCTTCTTTTGTGTATAGGACTTCCTTGTTTATGAAAAAGTTCTTATTGGAATAGTGGAGTTTCATATTTATACTATCCTCTTCTTGATTAGAGTTATCCTTTTTTTTATAAGGGCATTTAGCATCAAAATGTCTTACTTTACCATAGTTAAAGAATTTAAAGGGTAACTTATCTTTGTAATTTCTAGGCCCTCTTTTCAATCTTCTAAAAAAGTTAGCTTCTTCTTCATCAATCTCCTTAATTTTAGATGTAGGTTCTTCTATCTTAATTAGTTTGGATGCTTTGAATGTAGCTTCTCTCTTGAAGTTATTTGTTTTTCCCATTCTCATCTCATAGGTTGTGAATGTTCTATGCAACTCATCAATAGTGTGTTTTTTCATATCTCTTGCTTGTTCTATTATAGATATTTTTGAGTCATACCTTGATGGCAGAGATCTTAGGAAATTTTTGATAATGATTTGATCTTTCAGCTCTTCTCTAAAGCCTCTGATTGCATTAACTATTTCATCTACTCTAAGCAAGTTGTCTATAATTTTCTCTTCTTTATTCATTTTATGGATTTAAAACTTGCCTTTGAACATTTGTAGGTTGGATTGATTTACCTTTCCATCACCTTCATAGAATATTTTCAATTTATTCCATATATCTTGTGCATTTTGATAATCCATCACTTTGGCAAACTCTAAATTAAACAATCCACATAAAATATCATTTTAGCCTTGACATTGCTCTCATATGCTTTCTTTGTAGCCTGATTAGTAGGAGCTATAGACATCCATAAATCAAACCCTAATGAAGATAAATATGATTCCATTTTTATGCTCTAAAATGCATAGTTTGAATCATTAAAGAGAGGTTTCTTGTTTGTGGAAGAGCCTTCTTGACTAGCCATTTGTGTTAACTGTCTAAGATCTACCTAAGTTGATTAAACTTATTCTAAGGAACCATGGACATGATAATAATTGTTAAATAAAAAATACTTAATAAGAGGGGGGGTGAATTAATAGATATACCATGGAAAACCCAATAAGGGAAAAACCACCATGAGAATAGTTATTAGAATCTACTGTTCTAATCCAACCTCACAATAAGGAACCTCACTAGTTATAATGTTTAAGTCTATTAACCCTAGGGAGACATCAATCTCATGGTTTAAGAGCACCTACTCTAAGGAAGCACCCACTCCCTAATTGATCACCAACATAACTTATCTAATGTCATCCATAAATTATATCTATATGGAGTTACAACTCCAGATTACAATATAGATTCATAAATGAATCCAGTTATCTATTATCTATTATAGGTCTAGTCTATAATTTCTCATGCTCTGCACTTCATCTCTCTTCCCTTCCCTTCTATTTTATTTTTTATCTCTATATTTCTCTATTTGACACAATTCAATTACACCAACAACAACTATTGTATCCTAGATGACATATATATATATATATATATATATATATATATATATATATATATATATATATATATATATATAGTGTGTGTGTGTGTGTGTGTGTGTGTGTGTGTGTGTGTGTGTGTGTGATGTAGGGTTTTGTATCTTCTTTGTGTTCAAACTTGTTTGCTAAAACATCACACTCAGTTCTATTAGACTTTAGTTCCTATCTTTAACAAGTTTCACTTGTGTTGAAATCATGATTCATTTTCATGATTCTTGGTCTCATTACTATTTTTATCATATACTAGGCTTTGGTTTTAATGCACATGCTATATTACGTAACTTTAATCGATTGTAATGATCAAATTTGTTGTATGCGTCATATTTTATGGCTTAACTATAAATTCCTCTACTTGACCATTTGGATGAACATATATTTAGATATCGATCATTGATATTAAGTTTTATTCCATGACCTAATGGTCCTTATTCAAATTACTCAACTTTAAAATGCATCTATTAGATCATGCTATGACAAACTCATGTGGTCAATTGGATCTTTGTATACTTCCTAGATTTATTGTTTTAACTTTAAAATGCATATATTGGATATTTTGATTTGAGCTCCCACATGTCATTAGATCTTAAAAGTTTCACTAAATTTATCTCTGTCTATGGTTAAAGATTGATCTCTCAATCTCATCTCATTACTTCTTGAGTGTTTGAAATGAATACGCTTCATTGATCTTGTCAAAATAGCTCAATATTTTAACTCATCTCTTTCTCATTAAATATCGATCACTTAATCCCATTGAGTCCAATCTCTCTATTAGATATTCATTGCATGACCATCCACTCATCATTTGATCTACTGAAAAGCTTAAACTTTATCTTGGCTTAATGATAAAATTATACCACTTATCCTCATCTCGCTACATCTTGACATCTTGGAGAAAACATGATCTTTTAAACTCTTTTATATTAGCTTAAACTTTACCTTGTGAAAATTTTACTATGGGAACCATTTCAATCTATCTATAAGTTCAACTTTGCATGTTCATATCTTGTGTTTTGCTCAACCACCTGTTCTAAAATTTGGACCATATAAACTAGGCATAAATTAAATAAACCCATATGCTAATTTTTTCTTGAATCATTCATGCATGCATTATATAATGCCATTAATCTTCTCACTTAGGTTATTCTTCCATAGAGCTAACTATGTGTAGAACTACCTAGAAGGCTAACTTTATTCTTGCATAACTTTTATTGTGTTTAGTTCATAACTTGAAATTTCATGTATAAGATCCTCTAACATAGAGGATTCCATACATATATCAATCTAATCCTAAAACATTCATACATGCAATATACAACATTATCAAAATAACTTCTCATTTTTTCTTTTCACATGTATATCTTTTGGTGCACTACATTGCATGACTTGAGATTGTGTGCATAAAAATGAGGGAAAAAATTAAACAATCCTATATGATAATTTCATTTTAATACCTTCATGTGTGTGAATATTGACCTCATCAACATGCTTACTTGTCTCTCCTTGAACCCTTTTGAAAATTTGGCTATGTATGGAAACTTAGTGAGTTATGTCTAAGTAGCCAACTTTGCATCCTCATATATTTGACCATGCTTCATTACATGAATTAAAATCTAATACATAATAAATAAGTAATAATGTGATGATAAAAATATTATAAAATCCCCTAAACTCATCAACAAATGTCAATGCTGATGTTAGCAAACCACCTATTCAAATTTTCTACCACTAGACCCAAAATGTCTAGATGAATAAAATGAAGAACTGGATGAGTTCCACTCATGCACATAAGCATTATTATCATCCCTAACCTCTAATAGGATACATTGAAAATCATCAAATCACCATACTCATATCTAAATATCAATGACAATCATATTTCTAAGAAAATGGCTTGTGGAGAGAATTCTACATAATAATTTTACACAAATGAAGCTTATAAATGGTGGTCTTGGCCTTCCTATTTATCGATTTTTGAATTTTACCAGGATCAACCATGACCATACATAATGAGATCAATATTTGTGGCCATGAATTAGTCTAATTTTGTATAATTAATCCATAAATACACTCATAAATATTTTGAAGGAAGGTGGATTAAAGAGGTATGGGAGGCCTTAAACTATATATTTGTTGCATTTATGGCTTATCGATGCCACTATACAATTGATGTCATTTGATGATGTAGATATTAATAATTAATTTCCAATTAAAATACATTTAATAACTTCCATGTACTTTATACTTAAGCATTTGATTTGGATTAATTTGCCTAAGTGATATTAATCAAATTTTATGAAATTTTTTAGAAATTAGTTGCACTCTATTAATCAAACTAGTTAGAATGTCATATTAATGGGTCATAATTTTATTGGAGAGGAATTAGAAGGTGACGTTAGTTACATATAGGATAATATCCCATTTAGTATGTTGTCAACACAAAATAACACATGCACATGTCATGTCCTTCTGAATTAGAATAAAAGAGTGATTCAGAGCACCAAAATGGATTTTTATCATTTTTACTGCAAATGATTTGAGAAAAGTTAATAATGACATAAAATAAATTTCCCCATTTAGGGATAAATTATCCTAAATTGGTGCTTTTATATGGTAATATCAAACTAATTAGCACATTTACGTGATTTTGGCCCAAATTACATATTTTCACAAATTTTGAGTAAGATTGATAATTTTAGCATAATGGTGTTAGGAATTGGATGTCTACATTTTACCCATATTTAGAAGGCATATCAAAATATTAAGGTGAAGAAACATATTTTCAAAGAAAATAGTTGTCAAGAACACATTGGAAGGAAATGAACCGTGATGCTCCCTTGAGCAGACATATAAGGATAGACTCTCAAAATGAGAGAGAAAGTGAGATTAACCCATGGAAAAAATTAAATGTAGATGAGCCAATGTTTCCATGACTTATTTCAATTGATGATCAAAATATAATTAGATTATAATGGGCCCTAAGAATAGGGGGAAAGGGAAGGATACAATCCAAAAAAATAACTGACACACTTTGAACACACGTAAAGTTAGGGTGCAAGTTGTGTGCTTATGAAATGATCAATCTCGAGACAAGTTGCACACTAAAATATTGAATAGATGAGGTAAAATGTTCATAGAGATTGAAATTAGAATAAATAGGAGAACATTTCTCTAGAGAGAAGAAATAATAACATGCTACAATAAAGTGGATATGATTAGTTGACAAAATAATTTTTCCCTAGTAGGGCTAATTTTGATCACTAGTAATTAATTATGCTAGAGTAGGGATGATTTTGATTTGTGACTAGTTCAAATGTTGTGCTCTTATAGGGAAAATTGGCAATCATAGCTCAAGGATATAAACTAATGTATATATTAAAATATTAGTGTGTGCAAACATAGAGGTGATGTTCTAATGACTGAAACAACCATAAACAACCATGCCTATATGAGTACACAAACTGATGAAAGAGATGAATAAATGAATAAAGGTGATCAAGTTGACCTAAGATATGTCATGTATCCAAGCACTACCTATATAGTCCAAATGGACCTCAAGGCAATGTAGTTTATCTAGAAGTGGGAGAATATGGAATGAGGAATGAATAAATACAATAAAAATGGACCGTCATTAGATTATACTCATGATGTAATCTAAGAGATGCACATATTTCATAGATTTAAGTGTGTAATCCATTAGTACCTAGTTTAATTGATGCACTTAAGAGTTGATCATCAGAGTTGCACTGATTTTGAGACTTGGATCCAAAACACTTGGTGCTTGTTATAGTAAAATGAAATTATGCATCATAAGTATGAATAACCTATAATGACATTGCATTTCATTTGTAGTGAGATAGTTCAAATGTGAATATTTGTAACTAATAATAATGATAAGAACTACCAATACCAGAGTTACAACGATTTACATTTAAACAAAAACAAATAAACATAATGAAAAAGAATAAAATACAGAAATGAACCTAACATAAAATTAAGATATGAACAATCATGATTTAAGTAGGAATAATAATGTAAATAATCAAAATAAGAACAACTGATAAACAACATAAAAACAAGATTTGAATAATCAATATCTATGCAAGCTATCAAGATGTATTTGGAAAACAAAATGAAAGACAAAATAACAAAATAAAAGACCAAGAAAGAGAACAATAATGAACAACAAAGAAAGAGAAATGAATAAATGAAGAGACAATAATGCATAATAAAACACCAATAAAAATAAAATAAACACACACAAATAAGACTTAGTCATAATGTTAGTGCAGTTTGAAAATAAATATTTAGGCACTTGTAGTAGAGGCATTACTTTCTACAATAGTGTAACAAGAAAACGGACATAAATTTGCACCCAAGTGATAGAGAAACAACATAGAAGATGGAGGAAAGAGAAGAAAAGGAAGGGGGTGGATGAGCTAACTCCAGATGTATAAGACAAGTGGGTGTTGTCTACATAGTTCCATAGACAGAAGATCCAACATGAACTTCATGCCAAATGTAGTTCTCGCAAGAAATGGGATAGAATAAAAGTGATGATAAGAAAACATGATTAATGTTGTATAGGAAATAAGGAAAATGGGAATGGTCTTTCAAAATGACAAACTATCGGGATAATTTACTTGCAAAATGACAAGGGTGAGGGACATTTAGGATGTATAAAAGTTCAAGATAATGTTTTTGTTTGTTTTTGTTGATCATTTTCTAATATTGTTGGGTTTTTGGGATAAGAAAATAAAATAAAATATTTATAAAATATCCATGAGAAATAAATAGCTGAGGAGATGCATGCCCATACGTAAGAGTATAAACAATAGATAGACTAACTATAATGCTCATCATGATTATAAATAATGGAATATGGAACTAACTAATAAAGGATATGCTTGTCCATGAGTATAAATTCTAATGACATATAAAGTCATCTGTAATGGTACATGCTCTCAAATTAATGAGAGTGAGATAAAAGAGGGACTGAGATGACCTCAATGAGAATAGATCGTAGTCTACATAATCCCATTAGGACCTTAAGTTATAGTAGTTATACATAATTAATCGATAAATACCCTAACAAGCATTAGTCAAGAAAAAAAAATGCATAAGAATATTACAAGCTAAGACAACTCTTTCGATGGGGTTTGGAAAATGATAATTAAAATATAATGAAATAAATCATAAAAAATACATTCCTAAGAACATCCCATTACTCAAATATGGCTCAAAACATGATTTTCACCTTGATTTGGTGCTTAAGTATTTAGTAATGATTAAATTTAAAGCTCCTCCATTATCACTTGTGAACCAATGAAATTAGTCTGATGATATTTAAATAAATTTTATGCATATCTTGAAGCTATCCTATTACAAATTAAGCATAATAAACACCACTCACAAATGACTTGTGTAGAGAATTCTACATAATAAGTTACATAAATGAAGCTTAAAAATTGTGGTCTTGGCCCTCCTATTTTTTTATTTTTGAATTTCGATCGGGATCAACCATGACCCTCCATCTTGATATTAGGATGTGTGGGCATGAATTAATCCAATTTCATATAATTAATCCATAAATACCCTCATAAATATTTATAATGAAGGGGCATTAAAAAGGCATGGGAGGCTTAAAACAAGATATTCGTTGTATTTATGGCTTATGGATTCCACCCTAAAAATGATGTCATTTGATGATACATATATTAATAATCAATTTCCAATTAGAATAAATTCAATAACTTCCATGGAATTTCCACTTAAACATTTGATTTGGATTAATTTGCCTAAGTGAGATTAGTCAATTTTTTTTCAATTCTTTGGAAATTGGTTGCACTTTATTAATCAAATTGATCAAAATGTCATATTCATAGGTCATAATTTGACTAGAGAGGAATTATAAGATGATGTTAGTTGTGTATGGACCAATATCTCAATTAGGACATTGTCAACACAAAATAACACATACACATGTCATGTGCTACTAAATTAGAATAAAAGAGTGATTCAAATTACCAAAATGCATTTTTATCATTTTAAATCAAAATGAGTTGAGAAAAGTTAATAATCACATAAAATACATTGCCCCATATAGGGATACATTATCCTAAATTAGTGATTGTATACAACAAGATCAAACCATTTAGTAAACTTACATGAGTTTGGAATAAACTGCACATCAAATTTTGAGTAAGATTGACAATTTCAGCACAATCATGTTACAAATTAGATGTCTAAATTTTACCCCTATTTGAGAAGGCATAGCGAGATATTCCAGTCAAGAAACATATTTCAAAGAAAATATTCCCCCTCGAGAGGACATACAAGAATGAAAGAGAAGGATGGACTCTTAAAAAGAGAGATAAAGTGAGATTAACCCATGGAACACATTAATTCCATATGTGCCAGTGTTTACATGCATTATTTCCATCAATGATCAAAATATAATTAGATTATAATGGGCCCTAATAATAGGGGGAAGGGTAAGGATACAATCTAAAAATATAAGTGGCACACTTTAAGCACACCCAAAGCTAGGGTGCAAGTTACACACTTACGAAATGATCAATCCTAAGACAAGTTACACACTAAAATATTACCATAATGAAGGAAAATTTTCATAGATATTGGAATTATAATAAACATTAGATCATTTCCCTAGAGAGTGGAAATTATAATGTGCTCTAATAGAGCAGATCTTATCAGTTAAGAAAATAATTTATCACTAGTAGGGCTAATTTTGATCACTAATAATTAATTATAATAGAGTAGGGTTGATTTTGATTTGTGTTTGGTTCAAATTTTGTGCCCCTATAGGTTAAATTGGCAAGTATAACTCAAGGATATAACCTAATGCATATATTAAAATATGAATGGGTGCAAATGTAGAGGTGATGGTCTAATGACTGAAACAACCATAAATAAACATGCATACAATAGTGCACAAAGTGATAAATAAAGAAATAAATGTGGTTGAGCTGACTTGAGATACATTATGTATCCAATCCTACCTACATAGTCCAAATGGACCTCGAGCCAATGTAGTTTACCTAGAATCAGGAAAAGATGGAATGAGGAATGAATAAATAGAGGGAAAATGCACTACCATTCAATTAGACTCATGAAGTATGCCAAGAGATGTATGTATTTCATAGATTCAAGTGCATAAATTATCAATACCTATTTTCATTGATATACTTGATATCCTATCATTGGAGTTGGATTGATTTTGAGACTTGGATTCAAAACACTTCGTTCTTGCTACCACAAATTAAAATTATGCATCATAAGTATAAATAACTTATAATGAAATCACATTTCAATTGTGGTGAGCTATTTCAAATGTGAATATTTATAACTAAGGATAATGATAAGAACTACCAATATCAAAGTTATAATTATTTACATGTAAATAAAAACAAAGAAAGAAAAAGAAAAAGAATACAATACACAAATGAACCTAATGTAAAATCAAGACATGAAAAATCAGGATTTAAGTAGGAATAATAATATAAAAAATCCAAACAAGAACAAATTATAAAAAACACAAAAATAAGATATGAATAATCAATATCCATCCATGCTTTCAATATGTACTTGGAAAATAAAACAAAAGAAAAGATACAACAATAAAATAAAAGACAAAGAAAGAGAAAAAGAAGAAACAAAAAAGGAAGAGAAATAAATAAATGAAAATACAATAATGCACATCAAAACACCAATAAAAATTAAATAAACACACACAAATAAGATTTAGTCATAATGTTAGTGCAGTTTGAAAATAAATATTTAGGCATGTGTAGTAGAGGTATTACTTTTTCTACAACAATCTAACAAGAAAAAGGACACAAATTTTCCCCTAAGTGAGAGGTAACCAACATAAAAAAAATGGGGGAAAGATAATAAAAGAAAGGGGGTGGTTGATCTGACTCTAAAGTATAAGACAAGTGGAAATTACCTACATAGTTTTATGGATGCAAGATCTAATATGAACTATAGGCCAAATGTAGTTCTCTCAAGAAATAGGATAGAAGAAAAGTGATGATAATAAAATATGATTAATGTTGTAGAGGAAAAAAGGAAAATGGGAATGGTCTTTTAAAATGGTAAGCTAACGGGAAATTTACATGTAAAATGGCAAGAGAGTGGGATATTTAGGATGTAGAAAAGTGCAATACAATGTTTTTATTTTTTTTTGTCGACCATTTTCTAATGTTTTTGGGTATTTAATATAATTAATAGAAATTAAATATTTATAAAATGTCCATGGGAACTACCCAACTAAGGAGATGAACATCTAAAAGTAAGAGTTCAAACAATAGCTAAACTAGCTATAATGTTCATCATGGATATATATAATTGAAGGAAGAACTAACTAATCAAAGAGAAGCTTGTCCATGAGTATAAATTATAATGAAATATAAATCCAACTACAATGGTACATGCTCACAAATTAGTGAGAGTGAGGTAAAAGAGGGATTTAGATGAACTCAATGTAAATAGAACATAGTCTACATAATCTCATTAAGACCTTAAGTTACAATAATTGTGCACAATTAATCCATAAATTCCCTAACAATCATTAGTCAAGAAAAATACATAATAATATAACAAGAAAATCCAACTCTTTCGATAGGGTTTGGTAAATGACAATTAAAAGCTAATGAAAGAAATCATACGTAATACATTCCCAAGAGCATCCCATTACTCAAATGTAGCTCAAAACATTATTTTATCCTTGACTTGGTGCTCTAGTCTTTAATAATGATGAAAGATAAATATTCTCCATCATCTCTTGTGCACCAAAGAAATTAGTCTCATGAGATTTAAATCAATGTTGTGCATGCATTGAAACTATCCTATTGTAAATTAAGCATAATAAACACCACTCATAAATGGCTTGGGGAGATAATTCTATATAATAAGTTACATGAATGAAGCTTAAAAACGGTGGTCTTAGCCCTCTGATTTATATATTTTTAAATTTGATCAAGATCAACTATGACCCTTAATATTGAGATTAGGACATGTGTCTATGAATTAATCCAATTTTGTATAATTAATCCACAAATACCCTCCTATATATTTGCGAGGAAGCGATATTAAAGAGGCATCTAAGGCCTTAAACCTAATATTTGTTGCATTTATGGATTATGGGTGCCACCCCATAAATGATGTCATTTGATGCTGCATATATTAATAATAAATTTTCAATTAAAATATATTTAATAACTTCCATGGATTTTTCACTTAAGCATTTGATTTGGATTAATTTACCTATGTGAGATTAATAAAGTTTTTACGATTCTTTGGAAATTGGTTGCACTCTATTAATTAAAGAGGTCAGAGTGCCATATTAATGGGTCATAATTTGATTGTAGTGGAATTAAGTGGTTATGTTAGTTGTGTATATACCAATATCCCATTTAGGATGTTGTCGACACAAAATAACACATTCATGTGTCATGTTCTTCTGAATTAGAATAAAAGTGTGATTTAGAGCACCAAAATGCATTTTCATCATTTTCACTTGAAATGATTTGATAAAATTAAATAATCACATAAAATTCTTTCCCCATTTAGGGATACAATATCTTAAATTGGTGATTGTTTACTAAAAAATTGAACCATTTAATGCATTTACATGAATTTTGCCTAAATTGTGCATTTTCAAAAAAAATTAGTAATATCTATGACTTTAACATAATGGTGTTAGGAATTGGATGTCTAAATGTTACCCCTATTTGAGAAGGCATAGAAATACATTCATGAGATGCAACATCTTTTCAAATAAAAGAGGTTTAAAGAAGACATTGGAAGGAAATGACCTGTGATTCCCCCTTGAGAGGGCATACAAGGATGAAAGATAAGGATGGACTCTCTAAAAGAGAGGGAAAGTTAAATTAAACCATGGAATAAATTAAATTTAGATGAGTTAGTACATGTATGCACTATTTCCGTCAATGATAAATATATAATTAGAGTATAATGGACCCCAAAAATGGGAGGAAGGGGAAGGATACAATCCAAAAATATAAATGACACACTTTGAATATACCAAAAGCTAGGGTGCAAGATATGCACTTACAAAATTATCAATCTCGAGACAAGTTTCACACTAAAATATTATTAGAATGAGGTAAAAAGTCCATAGATCTTGGATTTATAATAAATAGGAGAATATTTCTCCAAAGAGTGTAAATAATAATGTGCTCCAATAGAGTGGATCTGATTTGTTAAAAAAACAATTTTACCCTAGTAGGGATAATTTTAATCATTGATAATTACTTGTGCCCTAATAGGGATGATTTATATTTGTGACTAGTTCAAATGTGGTGACCTTATAGAGAAAATCAACAAGTATAGCTCAAGGATATAACCTAATATATAAATTAAAATATGAGTAGATGGAAACATATAGGTGATGGTCTAATGAATGAAACATCCAAAAATAACCATGCATACGAGAATGCATAAAGTGATGAAAGAGATAAATAAAGGTGGTCAAGTTGACCTAAGATATGTCATGTATCCAAGCACTGCCTACATAGTCCAAATAGACCTCAAGCCAATGTAATTCACCCAAAAGTAGGAGAAGATGGAATGAGGAATAAAGAAATAGAAGAAAAATAGATTACCATTAGATTAGACTCATGATGTATGCCAAGAGATGCATATTTTGCATATAGTCTAGTGCTTAAAATATTGGTACCTAGTTTCATTGATGTACTTAAGAGCCGATCATCTGAGTTGCATTTATTTTGAGATGTGGATCCAAAGCACTTGGTGCTTTCTATAGCAAATTAAAATTATTCATCGTAAGTATGAATAACCTATAATGAAATTTCATTTCAATTACATTGATCCATTTCAAATGTGAATATTTATAACTAAGGATAATGACAAAAACTACCAATACTAGAGTTACAACTATTTATAGTTAAACAAAAATAAACAAAGAAAAAGAAAAAGAATACAATACACAAATGAACCTAACATAAAATTGAGATATGAACAATCATGATTTAAGTAGGAATAAGAATATACAAAGTCCAAACAATAAAATTTGTTAAAAAAAATGAAAAAAAATATGAATAATTAAGATCCATGCATTCTATCAAGATGTACTTGGAAAACAAAACAAAATAAAAGACAAAATAACAAAACAAAAGACCAAGAAATAGAATAAGAAAAAAACACCAAAAGAATATAAATGAATAAATGAAGAGACAAGAATGAATATCAAAATACCAATAAAAATTAAATAAACCCACATAAATAAAAGTTAGTCATATTGTTATTGCATTTTGAAAATAACTATTCAGGCACGTGTAGTAGAGGTATTACTTTTTACAATACCGTAACAAGAAAAAAGACACAAATTTACCCCTAAGTGATAGGGAAATAACATAGAAGAAGATGGGGGAAATAAAAGAAAAGGAAGGAGGTGACCAAGTTGATTGCATATGTATAAGACAAGTGGATGTTGCCTACATAATTCCATGGATGTAAGATCTAACATAAACTTCAATCCAAATGTAGTTCTTCTAGGAAATGGAATAGAATAAAAGTGATTATAAGAAAAAATGATTCATTTTGTAGAGGAAATAAGGAAAATGGGAATGGTATTGAAAAATGGCAAGTTAGCGAGGTAATTTACTTATAAAATGGCTAGACTATGGAACGTTTAGGATGTACAAAAGTGCAAGACAATGTTTTTGTTGAGAATTTTATAATGTTTTTAGGTTTTTGGGAATAATAAATATAAGTAAAATATTCACAAAATATCTAGGGAATTACCTATCTGAGGAGATGCACATCCACATGTAAGAATTTAAACAATAGCTAAACTAGATACAACGGTCCATGCTCACAAATCAGTGAGAGAAAGATAAAAGAAGGACTGAATTGACCTCAACGTGAATTGAGTATGGATTATATAGTCCCATTAGGGACATAAGTCATAGTGGTTCTATGCACATAAATGATGGTGAAAATTTGACTAAGTCACACTAATTTTACAAATTTGATCTAAAAGCTAGGCAAATGATAATAGTAATGGCAAGGTGATGCAATAATGCATGATAAAAAGGCATTGTTCCTAATTTTGCCATAAGTATTTATAATTAGGAAACAACATCATAATATTGATTTTACCATAGGTAGTTATAATCAGTGGTACCAAAAAAAATACTGATGTTCCCATAGGTGGTTATAATCAATGGCACCACATAAGATATAAATAAAAGATATCTTTCTAGATCAGCTATCACACTACTTCCATAAAATGGCATTTAAACAAAAACATTTAAAACTCTTGAAACTAAATCAGAATCTAACCACACAAAGTGCAAGATGAACCAAGGGAACCTAGATTAAAAAACAATTTTTTTTGGGTAGAATGGCTGAAAATAAGCCTTGGTCAATAATAAATACATGGTATAATAAAATGGTACATGGTATGGCATAGATAAAATGATAAGATGATACTTGGTTGTAATGGTAACAAGGTTGTCCCTGGCCAATAATTGGCTCACAAAATGGCAAGAGCATTCGAACTTGAAAATTTCTCACAAAATGATGAGAGTGGTCAAACTTAAAAATTACTCATAAAATGGTGAGTGTGGTGAAGGTAACTGAAATGACCTCAATATAAATTGAGAACTACCTACATAGTCTCAAAGTACCTTAAGTTAATGTAGTTAAAATAGGTGAGACAAATCGGACATAATGGTATAAAATGTCTAAAATGAAATGGTCTATAGGGTTTCCCATAATAAAATGAGGTAAAGGGAATGGTAGGGTAAATGGAAAATAAAAAATGGTTCTACTACTCTTACTGACATGGGCATGCATGTCCTACTCAACATATGAGAGAACTAGAATAATCAATCAAAATACCTAAAACCTCATCTGAATATAGGATATATCAAGAACCTACTATATATCTAAATGTAAATGATGTTGTGATCCTCGTTAGTTATTGATTCTACTTCCTTTGAATGTTGAGATAAGGTATCTTCATATCCTCTATAAAATAAAGTATATCTAGGGATGGTAAATAATATTAGGCACATGTTAAATTATATAATTTGGTAATTAAAAGGTGGATGATAATGGTTGGGAAATAAATAAATATTAGGATTTTCAAGCACACACAATGTTTTCGATTCTAGATTCAACATAATTTTTTTGTGGCAGGACTAAAGTTGTCTAAAGATGCTCTTGATAAGACCACTATATTTTTTATGTTGTTTGATTTTAAGAGAAGCTACCATTTGATTATGTTATAGATCAAAATATATAATGATGTGTTATTTGATAATATCTTCATCAAGCAGTGAAGAACTTTCATGCTTAGTTGTTGGCATCTTGATGAGGTTTTCATCAATGAATTTATCTTTATTATACCATAGATCCTTTGATAAGGATTCCCTAAGGGATGTTAACATTTTACTTTGATTGTCTCCTAGTGCCTTCAAAAAGGTTTCAATAAAAGATGTTGAGTTTGAAATTTGATTATCCCCTAGTGCCTCTGAAAAAGTTTCACTATAAAATTGTTCTTTTACGTGAATGTGGTCTTGGTCCCCCTGATATTTTGTAACTAATATGTCATCATGGATGCAGTTCAATAAAGTATGATTTTACTGATCTTAATCAACAATTATGGGAGGTGGAATGTCAATATAATGGCTATGTTAGGTGGTTATAATGGAATGATGAAATGCAACACAATCCTCACAGAAGATACTAGGAGAACCTATGTCGATGTTAAATTAATTATCCTTAAAAACCATAGAAGGTTCACAAATATATTCAAATTTATCCACAAAGCAAGTGTAGCCAATGTTATAACAACAATGACTATATTTTGATTATGAATCTGTGTTCAAGTTAATTGACTCTAAATATAATGTTAAAGCTGATAGTGATTCTGTTTCTTATTCTAAATCTAATGTCAATTCAAAAAGGGACCTTGACTCTAATATTGATTCTCTAACCTGATGTGCCTATTTCTATAATGATGTTTTGTTGAATGCTTAGTGTTAAAAAAATAATGGCCTATGATGGAATAATGGGATATATACAAATTGATTCATCTAAAAATGGTTCACATTAGACTTGTTCATCTAGGTGAAGCCCCTCAAAGAGATGTAACTGCTCAAGGGATGACATGACATAAACTAGTCTATCAAAAGGATACTCCTCTACGAGTGGAAAATGATAAAGATAAAACTCCATAGAGACTGGCTTGTCAAGGAGATGGGGCTCTTTAAAAATAGGTAAAATAATAATAGGTGATTCATCATAGTTTGACTTGTCATAAATGGGTGCTTCAACAATAACATCATGATGTTAGTTTACAATTGGTTGTACAATATTAACTTTAAACACATTTTGGTCCTTAAAAGATTGTTATTAAAGAGGTAATGATTCTTGTTATGGATCATAGATCGATATGGAATTTATAAAGTGGGAAATAATTAGTTTAGGGTGACTAATGGTCTGTGATTCAATAATGGGATCTCTAAAAATTAGACTATCAAATAAGTGATCAACAAATATTGGTTCATCAAATTGAGGTTATTCAATAATAGGTTCAATAAATGCGAATGATAGGCCTATAATGGTAATGATAAAGTGTTGTGGAAATTGATTTCCCATTCAAGCCAAAGTAGGAGGGCCTAAAATAGTAACCTTCATTCATTGTGGAGCTTGGTCTCTCACATAAGTGGAAGGAGGATAGCCTAAAATAGTAACCTTCAAATATAGTGCACAAATCAAAGAAGGATATCCTAAAATGGAAACCTATGAGCATGGCATGCAAATGAAAGGAGGATATCCTAAAATGGTAACCTTAGAACATGACATATAGATTAAAATGGAAGGATGAGGATGATGTATAAAAATTGACATGAATTAGTTTTGTATTCAACAAATAGTCATGAAGAGGGTGACTTCCTGAAATAAGATGGATTGATCATATCCTCTTTAAAAATGTTCTTCCTCATAACTAAGGCCATAAGAGACCCCATTATGAGTATACCTTTGTTTCATGTTTAGAAATTTATTCTCTACATTTTTTAAGATTTGGAATATATTTTAAAAACATTAATAAAGTGTGATTTAATTTTCTTTTAAATAATTGACAAGGAAACAAAGAGACTATATTAAATATAAGGTAGTATAGTACCAAATAATTAGAATAAATATTCATGAAATTACTCAATTTTAGTTGGTTTAAATCATTAAATTAGAAAAGAGTATGATAATTCAAAGACCTAAGTGTAAACTAGTACACCAAATGTAGGTTTAGATATACATCAATAACATAAAATCTAGTTTAATTTCAATGAGTTTCTACTAAAAAATTAGAAGAAATCCCTTCATATTAAGAAGGTGATAATAAGAAAAAATAAACTCAAGAAGTGAAAACATGAAATAATTCCTAAGTATAAAACTAAAACCAAAAGGGTAACACAATGCTGCCACATGGGAATAGGAGGTAGAATAAAATGTATTCTAGAACTTAGAGTATGAGTGATAAACTAGATGACCTAAGTTCACAATGATCAGGTGATGATGAGTCTATAAACAACCTTCAATCCAAATGGGGAATCATAACCAATTTAACTCAAATAAATTATAAATTGTTGACGTGTCTTTTTAGAAAATAAGTTTTAGACTCAAATCAAGACCAAGCAAGTAAAAGAAAAAGCAAATATAACTAAGTAAATCATCTTAAGCCCTAAAATGACAAGGTTTCTTTGTATTACTAAAATCCATCTATCTACATGCTCTTGGGAGGATTTTAAAGTGTTAATCCAAAAATAAAAGTACATGAAGTAGTAGGGTTTTTACACACCCTTCTCCCAAGAGATTGTATGATGACATAGATGTTTGGGTTATTCTCCCTACATCAATAATATGTTCGTATCAAGTGGGGTTGTTCTAAAACATAAATTTTTGACCATCTAGATGGTCTTAGGTGTGATTAACACCAGAGATGCCTCACATTAATTGAGTTCATATTGAATAAGTTATTATCTAAGGGTCTATTCCTTTGCATAGTGTTTCCATTCGTGTACTGCTTAGTGGAATCCCTTGGTTAACAAGACCTAACTTAGGTTTTCATTATGAAAGGAGAGGTTAGCCAATCAACCCCCTAAATATTATAGTATGTGTACCCTAATTTATTTACCTTACCAAGAAATGGGGTTGAAATAATGTTGGGAGATGAAACCCCAGGTCATAACATCCTTAAAAAACTCATGAATAAGCTATGAACTGCTCTCCACAAGCCAAGTTGCATAAAATAAAAAGAAGTGAAAAATATTTATGGTTGTTGTTAGATCACCCAAACCATACAGGTTTTGGGGAGAGACGTCAAAACATTCTTCATGCCTTGGACAAAGGCACAATTACAATGCAAAAAAAAACTTGGCCACTTAAGTTCCCTAAATGGGATGGGGGGATAGCAAAATCATACTCTTAATTTTTCATAAAAAATAAATAAGAAATAAATGATCTAGCATAAAAAACACACTTTTGAAAACTTTTACAATTTTAGCGAGTGTTAGTTTTAAGCACCAAAGTGAAATGTTTGATGAAGTTCTTCGCCCCTTGGCCATAGTTTACAAAAGATTTGAAAAACTTCACAAAACAATTAAATAAACTATCTAAGTTCCTTTTAAACACCAAAGGGAAGGTTCAAGACTTAATTTTGATAAATTTTATCACTTTTCCACATTGGTTTTATAAAGCATAGAGATCTCCCCCTACTTTGATTCATAATTGATAATGAAACAAGCATCTTTTGAAATATTGTTCTTGGGTTCTCTATTTTAAAACATAAAAACCAATGTCTGTCAGTAGTGATTGATGCTAGTTATAGCAAGACTTATTCTAGTCATAAATAAACTGATGTTGATCAATAAAGACTAATACTGACTACATGTGAACCCTCAAGCGAATTAGAATTTTCTCAAAAAACTCTTGTGAGCCCAAGTTAGAATAAAATATCAAAAAAATCTCTAGATCATGCAAATATAATGTTCAGATAGAGTCTTAAAACTCAAAATCGCCACTTTAAATTTTGAATAAAGCTCTAAAAAGTAATTTTTCCACTATGTTATGCGCTACAACCAAACCAATGTCGATTAGCTAAGATTGATGCCGGTTACACATGACCAATGTCAGTGAATGTCTGACTTGTATATCAACAAATTTTCAAAAACATGGGAAAATTATGATAAAATTATTATTTTTAATGATTTTTAAGGAAATCTAAAATTGTCAAAGTGTCTTATTTACTTGAATGGGTTGCATTATCCCACAGGGTGTGCAAGGATGTAGAGATGGATTTAAAAAATGGTTATATAAAAAATTAGTCAATAAAATCACAAGAAAAATGGATAAGAACATAACAAGCTAAGCCAACTCTTTCGATAGGGTATGGCAAATGGAAATTAAGAGATAAAGAAAGAAAGCATACACAAAACCTTCCCAAGAGCATCCCATCACTTAAATGCGACTCAAAACATGATTTTCCGTTTCATTTGGTTCTCAAGTATTTAGAAATGATGCAAGGAAAAGCTCCTATATCATCTCTTGTGCACTTAGCAAACTAGGCTCATGATATTTAAATCAATATTTCACCTATCTTGAAGCTATTCTATTAAAAATTAAGCATAATAAACACCACTCACAAATGGCTTGTGTAGAGAATTTTACATAATAAGTTTGCACAAATGAATTTTTAAAATGGTGGTCTTGGCCCTCCTATTTATAGGTTTTTGAATTTGATCATGATCAACCATGACCATCCATCTTGAGATAAATATGTTTGACCATTAATTAATCCAATTTTGTATAATTTAATCCATAAATACCCTCATAAATATTTGGAAGGAAGGGGCATTAAAGAGACACAAGAGGCCTTAAACCTAATATTTATTGCATTTATGACTTATATATGCCACCCCATAAATGATATTTTGAAGATGAAGATATTAAGAATTAATTTACAATTAAAAGACATTCAATAACTTCCATGTATTTTCCACTTAAGCATTTGATTTAGATTAATTTGCCTAAGTGAGATTAATCAATTTTTATGCAATTATTTGGACATTGGTTGTACTCTATTAATCAAAATGTTCAAAATGTCATATTATTGGTCATAATTTGACTAGAAAAGAATTAGAAGGTGATTTTAGTTGTATATGGACCAATATCCCATTTAGGACATTGTCGACATAAAATAATAGATGTACATATTGTGTGCTTCTAAATTAGAAGTAAATAGTGATTTAGAGCACAAAAATGTGTTTTCAACATTTTAACTTGAAATTATTTGAGAAATTTTAATAATCAAATAAAATACATTTCAATATTTAGGGATACATTAGCATAAATTAGTTCTTTTATATGAAAAGATCAAACCATTTAATGCATTTACATGATTTTGGCCTAAATTACGTGTTTTCACAAATTTTAAGTAAGATTAACAATTTCAACACAATGGTGTCAGGAATTGGATGTCTACACTTTGACACACTTCTAGTTTGTGTCAAGTCTCCACGAAGGATCCTTTCTTAGCACCTTACCTTCTTTTATGGAGAAACTATTCTTCTCCCTTGTTTTCAGATCATCTCGCATGATTGGTGACAAATTTTTTGATAGATCGATAGTCTCTTTGTTTAAATTTATTCTATTGAATCCTAATATCTTCCTTATTTCCAATTGGTATTTTTTTTATGGGTTATATTTTACTCACACTGATTTATAAAGTGCCACTACGGGTTTGCTAATTTAACCTTATCTACCTTCATGTATTTGTGTGCTCTATTTTGGGCACCTTTTCACTTCTTCAATTGATTATCTCTTTCATCACTGCTAGAACCATCCTCTCTCATAGATCATATATATATATATATTTTACACCAATTTTTTATAGTTTACAGTCTCCTATAGCTTGAAGTGTTTCTATTTTAGTGAATCCTAGTGTCATCTTGTCTTGTTAGATATTTTAATAGTCTCCTTTGCATGAAATGGAGTTATTCTAATATATATAGTGTCATATTGTTTAGTGTTTGAGTCATGGATTTAGACCCCTTGTACAAACCTTTTTCATCCACTCCACCCATTTAGCAATATGCAAAGATCATTCATACATGTTTTTTACCATCACTCCATCAAGTCAGCAATATAGAGGGTGTGGTGTACATTATATTGATTAGGTGTTGAGTGTTACTTACACATGTAATACTCTTTTTAACTTTCCTCACCAATGATAGTATTATTTATTGAATTTATTCTCATGAATCCTAGTTTCATGTGTTTTTGTGATCCAGTAGTGGTTTTGAACCACTCATGTAGATTGAGTTCTTTTGTGACTTTTGAGTACTTGGATTATGGACTACTTTAATTGTTATAGGTAGAATCACTGAGGAGAAAGGGTTTCAATCAGTGATGATAGATAATCTAATTTAATTACCAACTATTAAACATTCATCATACATCAAATTGATTAATAAAAATAAACATGAAAGCACATACATCCAAAGCATAAATAATAGCATAGATCACATGAACACACCATATATGTGGGAAACACTTTTGGGGAGTAAAATCCCCTAAACCCTTCATGATGGACTATAGTCCTATGAAACAAGATCTAACATTTAGACTAGCACAAAATGATCAAGGATAACCCATCCTTTAGTTTATTGAGACACCAATCCTATAATGAGCTACTACCCATGTCTAGTTGAACACCTACAACAACTAGACTTTTAGCAATATTTATATTGAAATGAGGAAGCAACCCCATAGAAAACCAAGATCCCACTTAGATACATTGAGAAAATCACCTTGAACAAATATTTATATTATTCAACTGATGATGATCACCTTTGTCTACACTCTTCACCTTTAAACTCTCTTAAACTACCTCCAGGGCTAACTTGTTTAAACTACCTCTTATAAGATTTTTAGATCTAATGACCTATGTTTCCTCTTGCATCAACTTGATTTGATAAAAAATTATGATATTTTTTTCACTCTAATGGTCCTAACTGATTTTTACCTTCTATTTCAAAGGCTATATCCTTCACCTAAATCCACACATACATAACTAACACAATTAGTCCAATTATGCCTTGTATTTATACCACACTCTACATTTAACACATCTTGGTCAATTATTTACATATTTTAACCACACTTAACATAGGTCCATACACATGTTACATGTGATAACCATACTCTTTATATACTGGTCATTTCTTCATTAGCCTCAAACCATCATTAGGTCTTGGTGAGACCTAAAACAATTAGGCCTTCATACTCACATGTTATATGTGAGACTAATTATACCAATTTCATCCTTTACCAATGCTTCAAACACATAAAACATGTTTCCAATATCCCCTTGATTACTCCCATATGGTTGCATTCCACCTGGAACACAAAATCTACATTTGAACCTACCGATTAGGTCTCCTTACTCTTTAGGTCTTCATACACAAAAAACATAGACACAAATTTTTGAAGCAAACCCTCAAATATTTCACATATCCACCTAATTATTTCACATGGGTGAACCACTCAAGACCTTTGAAACACATCCATGTGCTTTAGACATTTCAACACAAGCTCTAAGCACTCAATTTAAATCTCTCAAAATGACCACTTAGATTGGTCATATATAGTCAAAATATAGTCTGAATATTTTTACTCTTTATAAATAATCAGGACCAAAATATGAATTTTTTTTTATCATAATCCTTAGAGACTTATATAACATCTCCATGCTCATTTATATTTTCATTTCTTCTTATAACTCTTCCAACACACTTTTACAAAGTAGTCACTCAATTTTCTAATGCATTTAGAAAACATAATACACTCTCAAATAGTTATATCTTCTTAAAACATTAAAATACTATCAATAACAACTCAATTATCCTTCTCTGATCACTTGCAGAACATGATCAAACACATTTAACTTTGGATATTAATATATTTAACTATACAAACATTCATATATTATAATCAAATTTTATGGATGAACCTTGAAGTCTTTTACAAATATCATTTTTACATCACCTTAAAATTTGTCCTATATCAAAATTTATAAGCAAAATACTGAGCACTAGTTTTTCCTTTGTTAAATTCAAATGTCAATGGTCATTGTGTAAATGTTAAACATCAGACACTTTGACCTCATCTCATCTACCTTGTAAACTTTTAAAAATATGCACCATCAATCTCCTTATAATTATATTTTTATTTATCTTGAAATACTCGCCATTGATTTGTGATTCTATCTCCCACGATTATGCCACTTGGCAGCTCTATGTGCCTTTTGTACACCCTATACCATTTAATTAATGTGTTTGAGCCACTTGGTAGTTTCACATGAAATATAAGCACATTTTGAAATTTTAAATCAATATGCTCCACTATATCATTATCTGGTTAGATTAAATTCTCTCTATTATATTTGTGATCCGATTAAATGCTCACCATAGATCTCCTCTTACAAATTTTGCTAAGTATAAAAACATAGTGAACTCTTGTCTAGGAGGCCAACTTTGTACATTAATAACTTTTTATACACTCAACCTTATTACCTAAAATTTTTAACCATACGATCTCCTCACATGAATCAATCCATCCATATATCAATCTACTCTTGAAACCTTCACACATGTGAAATATAACATCATCAATCTACTCACTCAATTTTTTCTGTCAAGATGACTACTTGAACTTAGACACTCAATTGATTGTTCTGATGAATTACTATCACCTCCATAAGCATTAAAATCACTTTTAACACCACATACGATCTATGCAAAATTTCCATACCATAAATATTATCCATCAATTTCCTTACAAAGTCAAACAATGAAGAACCATGTAGGTACATTGAAACACACTTTGTCATTGTCAATCTAACACACATGACACCTTATCAAAAATATTGGTCACCTTGGGATATCATAGACAAAACTATAAAAATATCTCCATTTTTCGTTGATGTCAAAAACAATACAAATATTAGTCATAGACTTGTCTCTCTCTCCAAGAACTTTCTCCCCTTTTGACATAATGATAAATTAGGTTCAACTCCTGATCCTACAAACCTAAAAAGACTTCAAGGACAAATAATAGGAAAAGACCACCTATTGGAGATGATATAGACTCTCCATAACATTGTGCATACCTATTATTACCTTGATATTATTGAACATA
Organism: Torreya grandis; assembly: GCA_037957365.1. NCBI lineage: Eukaryota > Viridiplantae > Streptophyta > Pinopsida > Cupressales > Taxaceae > Torreya > Torreya grandis. The sequence goes on along the minus strand of JARHVA010001812.1, from coordinate 2,942,542 downwards.
TTAAGAGGGACTCCCCCTAAGACACCTAAGCTTATGCACCCTTTTGTGCATCTTCAAACCATTAACAATGATGAATAAACATAATTGCCTTCATACCTTCTCCATCAAACTATACTATAAAGTCCTCTTATCCTATAAGCTAACTATTTACAAATATCCCCCTTTATTTATTCATGAGGATTCAATACCTTGTTAAAACACATGACTTGGTTTGATCAAGTCATCATATCAATCATCTTGAATTCCCAACTATAATAAACATATTTATATCTCCACCAAGACTGGAACATCTCATATATGCTCCCCCTCACATCATGCATGGATATTCAAGCATTTAAAACTATATTATTTATCTTCCCCTAACTCCATGATTAACCTACCTATAGATCTCACACACATTACTTCATTCTTCACCATATTAACCAACTAGATCATCCATGAAAGATTGACAAAAACATTGACTTTAGGATCACTATCTCTGAATATATCTTTTTAATCATTCCATCACAACACTTTGGAATAATTACATAAAACTCATTTCTCCCTCTTATCCAAACACATTTTCAAAATATATTTGTTTTCCTATAATATCAACCAAAATTCAACTAGCATCCACTATGCTTCCTCTTTCTATAAAGTGTCTCCTTGAAGCTTAGAGAGAGAGACCCCTTTGACATAGTGAGACTAAAATTCCCAAAACTCAAGAGACTCCCATATCTTTATACTCTCATTTGAATTGTAGTCTTGATTCATCACTAGATTGACTTTACATGGATCCTTACATTCATTTTTTACTTTAGACTTGTCAACAAGTGTAGACAACATAAACTCCTGACTTTCCTTAATGTCTATCATGGAAAACAAAGCATCTTTGGTCTTAGTCTAATCCTTCCTGATAGGATTAGATTTGTAAAACCATTTGTAACATCTTCCTTTCACACTAGGATATCCATATACCTTATTTTTATTTGAGAACTCATTAAACTTAATCTTGAAATACCTAGTAAGGTGATCAACTCCATGACATCTATAAAAAATAAGATCATTCATACCTTTTGGTTGATGATGATTGTGATCTTTCTTTGACTGATTCATTCTCCTCTTGCTTTATTTTTCAATGTGCCTAACTAATTGCATGCATAATAATGACTATGGGTTGAATATCTCATTACATTGATCTATCTAGCTTATGCTATTTCTTGCACTCTAGGATCTTGATTGAAATTATCTTTACTTGATGGCCTTTTCTTGTAGAACCTAACAATGTGACCAAATCTTTGACAATTGTATAAAATAATCCCTTCAATACCTTTTGTTTGAATATGGCAGTGATCTCTTTTTGACTGATTGCTTCTTCTTACACAAACATTTGCTCTATGACCAATAAGATGACAAACAAAACAATGGCCCATAAAATATTTGGCATTCTAAAATATATTGTTTAGGAAATATTTACTAAAAAACATAAACAAAAATAAATAAAACTTCTTAAATCACCTAAAACACCAACACTTTCAAATTTAAATATAAATCCACACTTAAGTAAGATCAACACATAATATGGTTGTTCCAAGGAAATGCTTTCATAAGAATTGTATGACACCACAATCCTCACTAGAATATGTATTCATATGACATAATTATTAAAACAGAACAATGAAATAATAATACACAACCCTCTCTTATATTAATAAATAATATTATATAAAAAAACATAACACATACAATAGTTGCAACACCATAATTTCACTGCTTCCTTAATACAATAGAATTACAATATTATGGCTTGAAACAAGACCATAAAAACAGACTTACATAAATATAAATTATAAATAATACATTAAAAATACTCACTCAAATTACAACATAAAATACCACACCTATAATGCTACACAAAATATATCTGCTACTGTAACTAGTCTAGCTAGGGAGGGTCTTCCACCACCAAAACTAGAAATCTTCTATTGATGCTCCAAGTGTAATTCCTATATGGAATGGAAAAAAATAACTAGGTTGGATATTTCAACACCAAAATTAGTTACATTAATCCATAAAATTAATCCAAAGGAGGGGGATATGAACACAAGTTCAATATCTATAAATGGGGGGTTTATGATTTTCATATATGTTTTACAATGGGAAACATCTCTCCTTAAATAGAAAATACATGAGAGAGAGAGAGAGAGAGAGAGAGAGAGAGAGAGAGAGAGAGAGAGAGAGAGAGAGAGAGAGAGAGAGAGAGAGAGAGAGAGAGAGAGAGAGAGAACCTTCATGCACAAGATAATAATTTTAACCCCCTCAAGGGGGTACACTATTTTTCATGTGACCCCATGTGTAAGGGTCAAAATAAAATCACATTATCACCCCTTTTCTTTGTCCTTGTCTCCCACTATCCATGTACATCAAAAACTATGTCCCACACACACATGTGAGCCAATATGGAATAGTGAATCTTGTATCCCACATCTTTAGTGCATATATGATTCCTTTTATTTATCGACATCACTCCTAAATGTCCTTCTTATTCAAACATGTAAGATAAAATATAGAATAGTTTAGTCTTGTCATCTTCTTCCATGTGACCCCAAATATTCCCAGACAAGATCTAGTCAGCTTTTAACTCTTTTTAAAGAGTTGCACATGATCAAAAACTATTACCACTCACAAATTTTTCCCACTTTATCTCACATCATCTTTAACACATGTGAGCTCCCCCATGGGCCATGCCACATCATCCACCAACCACTTGATATGCTACATCATTAATTACATCACTTGCCACATGATTGTGAATAATGATAGTGAATAGTACTTGTGAATAGTAACTAGTAAATAGTGACTTGAAATTAAATACTCCCCTAAAACACCTCATCACTGTACAAACTCAAGACTATACCATGTCAACATGAATAGTGATCCACAAATAGTACCAATGAATAGTACTTGGTGAATAGTGAATATGTTAAAAGTCCCTTACAACACCCAAAATAACCTATGGGAATAAAATAGGCTACTGGTATTCTTGAAATGTATTATTTGGAAAATGTGGACATTACAGTCCTCCCTTACCAAAATTAATTTCTCTCAAGAAATTTTAAATTTGAATCTTGTAGGACCATCATGCCAAAGTGATGAATCAAATTGTGATGCTCATAAAGTTTGGATCCTATACTTGTCAAATGAGAAAGTTCTTGCTAGAAAGTGTTGCAAGATACTATCTGCCTATCATACAAAACATCCTTATGCACCACAGTTATTTTTACCACCTCTTTTAAAAATATCTTGTCCACATGATAATAATTATTAAAAAAATTTGCATAACAATCAACATCATAAATGTACGTCTTAAAAAAATACATGATGTAATGTATGACTATACTAATACCATTTTGGATTAGATCAAGTAATGTAATGGTGCTAACTCCTCTCTTATGAATGTTACCAAGATTCTAAGTCCATATAGGATTTATTTGATGAAATACATTTGTAATGTAAAGTTCCTTTGCCCCCTATGCTAATTTGTCACCTTTCATAAAGATGCAATCTATGCCTTGCATTCTAGGAAGAATTGTAGTACCATCCCTAGGTATTCTCTCCCATTTTTATCTATCACCCATCCATGATAGATCAAATCCAATTCAAACAAAAATATGGCTATCCAAGGTAAATAACAATAGAAAACAACCTATTTTTATCCGAATCAACAATCTAGAAGTGGGATGATAACTACAAAAAATGAGGTTCCCACACATGACCATGATAGATGAACATTGAAGTACCCAGAGGTAACTTGCGGTTAGTTGAAAAGAACTCCCCAGTAATATACCATTGGAAACTTTTCCATTCTTCAACTAAAGTATTTTTCCAAACTTCATGGATATGTGAAAGTAAAAGTATGGGGTGGCAGATCTGCACCTAAACCATAGAGTAAAATTTGGAATTTTGAACTATCATTAGTGAAGGAACATTTCCCTAGTCACTATAATAACCAAACATTATTTATTGGTGATTTATACCATGAATGCAAATGAAGGAGGAAACTCCACCATGATTTTGGTAGGCTATTCTAATTTTCATATTGGCCACTTCTATAGGCCTCCTGGTGAAGCTGAATACATATTCAACCAAAAGGATGTATCATGTGAAAAACATCCAAGTGTCTATACTAGACTCAATGGATTCAACTTCTTGCATGACAAAAAGCTTACAATTTGGTTCTCGTGACAGAGTCCTAAATTTTGTGTATCTTTCCTTCACTAAATTATTAGAGTTCGATACATTATACACATGATCCCTTATGAATTTTTATTGTATGTGTAGGATGAATAAATAATTAACCATATTTAAATTAGGGCCTATAACATCTATATTTTCATATTGCTCATGATGATAATCATTTAGTGATAAGGGAAAACCTGCATACCTTAGCTTGTGACTCTCATGCTTGTCTCTCTTTGCCAATACACCACCTCCATCCTTATAACTCACTTGAGTGTGCTTCTCAACTAAACTAAAACCATAGTTAAAGGAGAATGTTGTGGTCCAATCCAACATACCTTATAACTTGACTAAATAATAGTCATCTCTATTCATGAAAACATGTGCATGCTATCCAAAATGACAAATGTACAAAGATGAAATAAGTGGTAAACAAAAATCTGAACTATTTGTATACCTATAACTATCATCAAAATGTTCATAGACATGGTTTGAGATGTCTTCCAAATCCCCATCCTTGTGAATACCATGGTTGCCCAAAATGTAACTTATTTTTGTATGCCAACCTTCCAATATCAAGTTGTACATATCTATATTACAAATTAATTTTGATTCCTTCTTTATGTCCATGGAAAAGAACATAAAATCATAATTTTGAACCTTTATAAAACTCAAAAGAATACTTGGATCCCATAATATTATGTGTGAACCATTGTGAACTAGGAAAAAAATATCATGTTGTCCTTCCTTAAAGATTGTGACTCTCATCTCCTTTCCACCCTTAGAGTGTTTAAAATGATAATAAAGTTCACATGGCATACAAG
>JARHVA010001812.1:2890000-2932500 GCA_037957365.1 Torreya grandis | reverse complement strand
ACATGAAAGCACATACATATAAAGCATATATCACATGAACACATCATATATGTGGGAAACCCTCTTAGCAGATAAACCCCACTAAACCCTACAAGATGGAATACAGGCCTATAAAACAAGATCCCACATTTATACCAACACTAAATAATCAAGAAACACCCATCCTTTAGTTTAGTGAGACACAATTCCCATAAGGATCTAATACCCCAATTTAGCTGAGCACCCATAACAACCAGACTTTTAGCAAGATTTATGTTGCAATGAGGAACCAACCCCCCAAGAAACCAAGAACCCACTCATTTACATTAATAATATCACCTTGAACACATATTTTTACTCTTCAAATAATTATTATCACCTTTGTCTACACTCTTCACCTCTAATCTCTCTCAAACTACCTCTACGGCTAATTTGTTTGAATTGCCTCTTATAAGCTTATTAGATCCAATGGCATGTGTGTCTTCTTACATCAAATTGATCAAATAAACATGTATAATATTTTTTTCACTTTGATGGTCCTAACCAACCTATACTTTCTATTTCAAAGGTTTTGTCCTTCACTTAAATCCACAAATACACAACTAGCATAATTAGTCTAATTATGACTTGTATTTATACCACTCTCTACCTTTAACCCATGATGTTTGACTAAAATCATTTACATATTTGAACCAAACTTAAGATAGGTCTATACACATATTACATGTGATAACTATACTCTTCATAGTTTGGTCATTATCTCATTAGCCCCAAACCATCATTACGTCTTGGTGAGACCTAAAACAATTAGACCTTCATAACCACACGTTACATGTGAGACTACTTGGACCACTTTCAACCTTTAAAAATGATTTTAACACATAAAACCTATTTCCAATATCCATTTTATTATTTCCATATGGGTCCATACCACGTATAAAACCAATTGTGCTCTTGAATTTAACAATTAGGTTTCCTTGCTCTTTAGGTCTTCATACACAAAAAACACAGACTCAAACTTATGAAAAAAACACTCAAGTTTTTCTAATATTCATATGATTAGATCATATGGTTGAACCATTAAAGACATTCAAAAAACCTCTATGTATTTTATACACTTCAACGCAATCTCTAAGCACTCAATTTAACTCTCTCAAAATGACCACTCAGACTGGTCATATACAGTCAAAATACAATCAAGTAATTTATCTCTCCATAACTACTTAGGGGAAAAATTTGAAAAATAATGACTTTTCATAATCCTTATATACTTATATAAAATCTCCATGGTCATTTTATTCTTTAATTCTATTCATAACTCTTCTAACACACTTATATAATGTAGTCACTCAATCTACCAGTGCATTCAACAAACACAGTCAACTTCTAAGCCTTTGTTCACATTGAAGATGGATTTATAAAACATAAAAAATCCATAAATATATTATTAATGGAATATAAAAAACTATCCAATATTTATATCATATTAAAACATAAAATAATATCAATAATAACTCAATTATCCTTCTCGAATCACTTGAAGAACATGATCAAACACAGTCAATTTTGGAGCTTAATATATTTGACTATATAGACATTAAGATATTCTAATCAAATTTTATGTATGAAGTTTGAATTAATTTAAAAAAATTATTTTTACATCACCTTCAAATTCATCCTAGATCAAAAGTTCTAAGCAAAATACTCAACACTTATTTTTCCTTTGTTAAATTCAAATGCCAACAATCACTGTGTAAACGTTAAAAATCAAACACTTTGACCCCATCTCATGATCCGTGGAAAATTTAAAAATTACACACCATAAATCTCTTGATAATTGTATTTGTATTTATCTTTAAATTCTCACTTTTAATCTTCAATCTGAGCTCCCGTGATTGTCACTTGGCATCTCTACATGCCTTCTGCACACCCTATACCATTCAGCCAATGTGCTTGTGTCACTTGGTAGTTTTAAATTAAATCTGAATATATTTTGAATTATTAACTCAATACCCTACATTATATCATTATCCAATCATATTAAATACTCACCATTATATCTGTGATCCGATTAAATGCTCACTGTAGATCTCCTCTTGTAAATTTAGCTAAGAATAGCAACATAGTGAACTCTTTTCTAAGAGGCCAAATTTTAACCTTAATAATTTTTTATATGATCAACCTTATTACCTATAATTTCAAACATATGATCTCCTCACATAAATATATCCATCCATGTATCAATCTACTCTTGAAACTTTCACATGGGTGAAATATGATGTCATCAATCTTCTTACTCAGCTATTTCTGTCAAGACGACTACTTGAACTTAGACACTTAATTAACTACTATGATGAATCACTTTCACTTACATAATAATTATAAGTGCTAATAAAACCCCATAGGGTCTTTACTAAATGTCCATACTATTAATATTATACATTATTACCTTACAAAGTCAAACATTGAAGAACCATAGAGGAACACTAAAGTACACTTTGTCATTTTCAATCTAACACACATGACACCTTACCAACAACCTCAGTCACCTTGGAGACATCGTATAAAAGTTTATAACATTAGAATCATCCTTGGGGGGGTTTATATCTCTCTCTTCTTCTTTTCTCTCTTTTGAGGGTGAGATTTTTCCTATGGTTTTCTCATTTTTCTCCACTTTATGAGAGTTATATGTATATATTTCACTTTCTTTTACTATTTTATGGATTCATCTTTAGTACATGGGTATTTTATTTGGGTATTTTTTTTATGGAACCCATATAAGTATTTTTTACTTTACTCTATGGCCTTATTGGTTATTTTTATAGTAACATGAGTGTGGTATCCCCACTAGTGACACTAGTTTGGTAGCACCACTAGTATTTGTGTTCACTTCTCACCATCTTATTGGAGGGTGTTCAAGCAATGCTTCCTTGGGTTTATCCCTCTACCTAGTATTTTGGAGTGCAGTTTTCATATTTAGTGATCCTCATTTTCATCACCATTCCTACTTTCACTTAATGATTGTAGTGACTCGACATCCATATACTCTAGAAAAATGGATTAACATCCATAGGGACACATAGATTCACATTGTATCCTTTATTATACCCTCCTAAGCTACATTAAAGTGTGTTGTTGGTGTAGTATATTAATTTATTAGTCTTTAATTACTTAGGTGTTATTTCATTGGAGATGTTTATCCCACATTCATGAGGATGATGGGTTAATGTCTTACTTCCACTTATATTGGGGAATTTAGTTCAACATGCATGGGATTGTTTGGATTCTACTATCCTTTACCTATTTATACATTTCTATTAAAAACTATAGAGCATATAATATAATAAAATTGACTCATTATTTTTGTGTGTATGGTGAATATTTTATGGATGTAATAATGGATTATTGGAGATATCCTGCATGAAGAGTTTTGATAACTTTTTCGTAAATCAAATATATATGTTAGTTCTTCATCTATTAGAGTTATTTTCATATTAAATTGAAAATAATCTTGATTGAGAACTTAAATTGAGGAAAATTTTAAATCTATTTTATATTTATGATTTGGTTTATTGGCCAATGTTAATTTAGTATTTTTTATTGGTTAAAAAATTATTGGAGATTGAAAAGGGGTTTTAGATAAAATTTTCATGTCATTTTGGGTTTGAATCTTCATATATACTTGGTAGTTTGACTTACATAGACCATAGTTTGGGAATTTAGTCATTTCTAAGTCACTTAATAAAAAGGTTAGGAAAAAAAAATTATGTATAATTGCCTTTGACTTTGTGGTGGAAAGGGTCAATTTGAAAGGGTGAAATCTTAAACCTTAAAATAATTTTTAACTTCTTAAGATGATAGTAGAGGGTTAAAACAAGTTTTCGATAGATTTTTGGCCTATCAATTACCATGTGGAATATATGGAAGGTTGAAAGGTTAATAAATTTAATTAGTGACATTTATTTTATTTTTCATCACTAGTAAAGATACTATGAAAAATCTATTATTATTTTTGTTCTGACATAAGAAAACATTTGTTTTACTTATTTAGTGGAATTGTTAATTCGTAGAATTTTTGATGGATCTGAATGCATAGACCAAATATTGGGCATGTAAATTTTATGAGGTGTGTAAATATTTAAATTATTGTAAACATAATTTTTTTAAAAGACACTGCTATTTAGTGTAAAATTCATTGGCAATCTATATGTCTCCTAATGGTCATATAGACTAACCTTAATTATGGTCAATTAAATTTTAATAATAGTTTTAACTAATATATATTCCATGACCATTTTTTCTTATTCCTTGAGGTGTAAATAATGTTTATTGCTTTTATTTATCAAATTTTTTGTTAGTTTGTGTTTACAATGAATAAATGGCCAAATAAACATTTTAATAGGTTTTAATGTTTTGGAAACCATTGTAAACTAAGACGAACTCAAATTAGTGTCTCTATATAAATATATTCAAAATAATCTCATTTCTATTGGGAAGACATATACAATTTTTGAAAATAAGGATTGTAGTGGAAAACATTTAGAAATATTTATATGTTAATGTCATTGATTAAATTTATTCACCTCTTACCACATCAATGCTAGATACTTGTTGGAATTATGATAAACTAAAAATATTAATTTTAAATAATTGAATATGAATTGTTGATTGGGTATAAAATTTAAGGATCACTCTAGTGTATGTGCATCTTGAAAGAAGAGTGTATTCATTTACTTTGTTTGAAAACAAATTATTTTTTTACGCTTGGTGTTTTGTTTGCATGTAAAATTATTAATTTTGGTTGTAGTTATTTTTTTATTGTGAAATATATAACATATATGTAACAATTTAATTCAAAATCAAGAAAAAAATTAAAATAAATTTAGAATAAATTTTTAGTAGCACATCTTAGATGAATTTGTATTTAGATTGGATAAAAGAATATATTGAAGAAAAAATTGGAGCCACTTGTAGCATAATAAATGGGATATAAACTAAATTAAATTATATATTAACTATCACATATGTTTAAAAAATGTATTATATAAACAAATATTATAACTCTTTTCAATGAATTTTTAATATTAAAAAATAAGAAAAAATGATAGAAATAAATTTATGTTACATTTTTTTTTAATGTCAATATATTGTGAATACAAGAATAAGACACATAAATATATCCAAAATTATTCTACATATATAACCTATATAATTATATGATAAAATATGGAGTGGCAATAAAATATTTTTTTATTATAATATTCTATTTTATTAATATTTATGTTTTTATAATGTTTTCAAAATATGGAAACTTGTGTTCTTAAAGTACTTAAAATTAATATTAAACTTACAAAATTTATATCCGTGTGTAAAGAACATAAAAACAAAATAAAATAATTTAGTCTAATGCTAAAATTCTTCTTATAAATTAAAAGAATATAATAAACCAATAAATTAATCTCCATGCCCATGCACCTATTAAACTAACACTTTTCTTTTCTCATGTACAAAATGCTTTCCTTATAATTGTAAATAATTTATTTCTTAAGTATTGTATATGAATTCCAATCATATGTTTAGTGTAAATGTCAAACAAAGTTCATAGGAAAATAAACATCAATTGGTGGCATCATCTAACATTACTAGTGCATGGTCAAATACATAAGTGTTCTATATACATATACAATATTGAGCCTTCCATTTTTTTCCTGATTGATATTCTATATTACATAATAGAGGATGAATATAGTTGAATATCATTAATTTTGGAGTATGACACACATTGCTGGAGACATGTCGCAAAAGCCTAAGGATGATCAAAAGGTATATGTTGACCCATTGGTAAATAAGTGGTGGACACAGAGGGGAGTGTTTTTAATAAATTGATTCAATGGCCTAAGAACCTTTTTCCATATCCATAAGTTTACTATGAAAATATTTATTTTACTCCATTACACACAGGGAATTTCCAGAGTGTGGTTATGAGTGATATGTTGGCCATTGGTAATGTGATGGCAAACACAAAAAGGTGAGAGGCTAATTTATTGAATCGATGATATCTATATATTCTTAGTTGATAGTAATTCTATTTTAAGAATATTTGCATTCTTATATAAAATATTATTACTATTTTTCTCAATTCTACGGTGTATGTAAGTTTACAAAATTTGTTTAATGTTTTATTAACATAAATTAATGATTACATTAATAACATATCATGCCCATATTTATTGCTATTTTCTATCACTGGTAAGTCTATTATTATTATTATTATTATTATTATTATTATTATTATTATTATTATTATTATTATTATTATTATTATTATTATTATTATTATTATTATTATTATTATTCACAATGAAATATTCATTTTAATTATTTAGTGGGATTAAAAAAAGGCATGGTATCTTAATACCCTAATGCACAAAATAAAATATTTGGCATGAAACCATTTTTCAGGTGAGTTAAGATCAAATTAGTGTCCTTATGCGAATGTAGTTAAAATACTTTATTTGTTGACACTAATATCATCTTATTTATATAATTTTTACAATGCAAATTATATATGGATAATTTTTTATATCCCTATGATATAAGCTTTTATTTGTAATAGTAAGAGCTAGAAATGTTAAAAGCTAGAAACATTAAAAAACATTATGGTTATTATTTGATTATGGGTTTCTAATATTGTGTAGATAAATGCATGATAATAATTTATTTATTTTATCCTTTTATTTCATACATGATTGATGATCCATATAATATGTTGGAGAATGCAAAATCCATGAGTTTCATTAAAAAGGATGGGTTATCCTGCTAGTCATCAAGTGAAACATGCACAAGGGTGAGTACTCAATAAATTGAATCAATGTTGTAGATAAGTTTTCCATGGTGACAAGTGGATATTATTTTTTTACACTAAGGGTTAGCATCAGATGAAAGTAGGACATATTATCTAAATAACAACAATAATTGTCTATGTTTTTGTTATTTTTATAGTATTACGTTATTATTCCTTATTGTAACATGTTGTTTTTGAATGAGGGAATGAAATATATATAAGGGTGAAAGGTCAATAATGATAACTAAGATTAAACAAGATCTCTATGAAATTATTAAGAGGATTATATTTCCAACTAAAATTACTTAAAACATGGCTTTTTAATATATGAATAACAATCAAGGTTGGCTACAATATTAATGTTTATACTTACTAATAAAATCGTATCTATGTTTACCTAATAAAAATGATATTATTTTTACCATATTTATGAATAGAAAGTGATTTGATATTATCCTACCTAATAATTTTTTATTTGACCATTAATTCATTGCAAAAAACAAACTATGAAAACAAATAGAGCGAAATAAAATCAATATTGTTGCATTAATGGAATAGAAAAAGGAAATGTAAAACACATCAGTTGAAACTAACATTAAAATTAAGGTAAATCCATGTAAATTATAAGATACTTATGATATGATAATGGATTTTTTGTTAAGCAACAATGAATTTAAATAAAATTATGTTAACAAAAAACTAATGATTCCATGCCATTGAATAAAATATTAATTTATAAAAATGAAAACATAAATAATTTTTTGATTTTTTCAAATTACATACAAGAATTTATAAAATCCACATTGACATGATATTGAAACTAACTAAAAATGTTCCATACAATTTTCATGATATGCCTTCTCTAAAACCATAAAATAATTCTATTAATTTATTTTCTTTGAATTTATCAACCATGCTTTCTCCTAATGTAATATTAAAATTTACATCATAGATGATCAACTTGCATAAATATTGTATCTATTCAATATGTTATTAATGATATATAATTTTATGTTTTTAAAAATATGCCTTACTTTGATAGTTATACACCTATTGGAATCCTTGTAGAGAATGAATATGTTCCCATTTATAAAAATAGATATAAAGTCAATTATTTATAATTATGTATGTATAATATTTTTTATTTTTATTGGATAAGTTGGTTTTTATTTTTTGAAAAGGAGACCAACATGAATTAGTTTCGTATTCAAGGTTAAGTGTATAATGTTGGGAGAGGGGGTTAAAAAGTAGACATACTTTACAAAAAGAAAGATTTAGATTTGAGCCTAAATAAGAATTCAAATACACATTTTTGTGTTTTAGGTACATATATAGCTAAACTTAAATCAAATATACATTATAAATCATACATAAATAATATCATACACGTTACTATGATTATGTAATGTTCAATGGTTATAAAGGATTTTTTTTTTTAATAACTGAAAGGAAGGTCTTTATTTGTTAAAATAAATATGAATTATAAGGAATATATATGTAACAATATAAACGTAAACTTAAAAATGTTATAAGGAATATAAATTGACACTATTACATTTTTATTCCTTACAACATCATTAAGCTGACATTTACATTGTTACATTTATATCCCTTATAATTAACATTTATTTTAGTTAATATAATAAATTATTGTGACTCCAAATATTCTAGAGTTGGTATTAAAACTTCATGATTTATAATTTGGTAGAATGATTTTCAAAATCCAATATGGACAATACTTAGTTCATTTTAAGGATTTCAAGGCCTATATTTATTAACTAATAGCCAATTTTTAGCAAACATGTAATCATTTTAAAGGTTTTTGGGCCTTATAGAATGATTGTTAACATTTATAGGAGTTATTTCTTCTTTATGTGAAAAAAATTAGATTTAAATATAAACTCATACCCACCCACCCTTTATGTTGATATTAATTATTATTAGGTCCCTTATAGGCCAAAAATGATGCAAAAACACCATAATCATTTGTGACTAGTTTAAATGGGGAAACGTTTAGGTAAATTTATGTTTGGTCACCCAAATTCAATTTGAATTCATGTTAAAGTTGTACAAATGTAGATATTTATGTTGCATTGATGACATGCACACACCCTACCACCAATTTTATGTTGATTTTACTTCCGATAAGGTCTCTTATAGGCCAAAACTAACATAAAAACACCATCCCCACTTATGACAAAGGTAAATTCGAAACAATTTAAGCATATTTGTTCACAATCACCCCATTTCTCTTTGAATTCAACAAAAAATATGTTATTATGGAAACATAAGTCACATTGTGATCCTTACACATCTAACCACCAATTTATGTTGATATTATTTGTGATTAGTTACCTTATATGCCAAAAGTGACAAACCAACACTATATCCACTTATGTCTAGGGAAATGCAAATAATTTTAGGCACATATTTGCATGTTAACCCAATTCACTTCAAAATTAAGCTAAAGTGGTGTCATTGGGGTAACATAACTTGCATTGGTGACCTAAACACACCCAACCACCCATTTATGTTGATTTTACTTGTAATTAAGTACTTCATATGACAAAATCCATATAATAACACCATATCTAGTTGTGACTAGGATAGCTGTAGATGATTTAGGGAACATATTTATTTGATCACCTGAATTTAATTTGAAATCAATACAAAGTGGTATGATTGGGGAAATATGGTCAAATTTATGACCTACGCATATCAAGCCACCACTTCATGTCATTTTCACTTGTGATTATGGAGATTATAGGCCAAAATCAACATAACAACACTATATCCATTTATGAATAGAAAAAATGTAGATAATTTAGGGTACATTCATTCATAATCACCCCAATTCTCTTAGAATTCATGAAAAAATGTGTGATTAAGAAAAATTAATTCACATTGATGACTAAAACATCCATGACTACCTCTTTCTCCTTATTTTGCTTTTTATTGTGTCCATTATAGGTTAAAAGTGACAAACAAACACCATATCCAATTAAAACTAAGGAAAATGTGGATAATTTTGGGCACATAAATATATAAATAAATATATACACATAAAATCATAATAAAGTTTTGTGATCAGGGAAATGTAACTCACATTATTGATTTATACACACCCAAACACCCCTTAATGCCAATTTTGCTCATGATTTGGTCTATTTTATGCCAAAAATGAGATAAGAACACCATATCCACCCATGATAATTAAAAATGCAAATAAATTGGGCCTAATTTATGCATAATCACTATAATTCACATTAAAATTTAGTCCAAAGTGATGTGATCGAGGAAACATAGGTCACATTAATGACAACACAATCAAAACCTAAATTAACACCAATTTGGACTGAATTTTAGGTGAATTATAGTGATCATCCAAAATTGTCCTAAATTATCCCCATTTTCCCTAGTTACAGGTAGATATAGTGTTGTTATGTTGATTTTGTCATATAAGAGACCTAATTGAAAGTAAAAGTAGCATAAAGTGTTGGTTGGGTGTGAAAATATCAACAAAGAATCGTATTTTTTCCTAATTACACCATTTTATCCTATATTCAAAGTGATTTGAGGTGATAGTGCATAGATGTGCCTAAACATATCCACATTTTCCATAGCCACATAGATATAGTGTCATTTTGCCACTTTTATCTTAGAATGCACCTAATCAAAATTAAAATGGGCATAAATAAGTGGTTTTGTGTTTTTCAATTACCAATGGGACTTACATTTTCCAAATCACACAACTTTTACCTCAATTATAAATGAATTATGTGTATCACACATTAAATTTATTCAAATTATCTATATTTACCTCATCAAAAGTGGATATGGTGTTTTTGTGTTTATTTTTAGGTATAAACCCTCTAATCATAGCTAAAATTGACATATGGTGGTGTTTGGGTCACCAATGTGACCTATATTTCCACAATCACACTAATTTCACTTGAATTTGTAGTGAATTAGGGTGATCACATATACATATGCCTTAAATTATTCATATTTCGATGGTCATAAGTGAATATAGTGTTTTTTGTCACTTTTACCCTATAAAAGATCTTTTTAAAAATACAATCGTAATATATAGGTGTTTGGATGTGAAAGGGTCACAATGTGGCTTGTTTTGCCATAATCACACATTGTTTTATTGAATTTGAAGATAAATGGGCTGATCCTGCATAAACTGCCTAATATTATTTGTATTTCACTTGATCATCAATGGATTTGGTGTATACATATCAATTTTGGCATGTAAGGGACCAATTGCAACTAAAATGGGCATAAAATGGTGGTTAGGTGTGTGTCGGTCACCAATAAAATCTATGTTTTCACATGCACACCACTTTGGTATGAATTCAACCTAAATTTAAGTGACCATGAAAAAATGTTTATGATTATTTTATGTCTATTTTTTATTATAAGGGACCTAATCATAAGTAAAGTTGACATATATGAGTAGTTGGGTTTTTTTACTATTTTGTAATATTTATTTTTGACAAACGTAAAACTCTTATAAATATATGAACTTAATTTAAAATGCCCCAAAACATAGAATATGACTTTATGTTTTCCTAAAATATACATGAATTACAAAATTTATGTAATGAAATCTTAAAAAATGTTTAAGTGTTAACAAGATTGCATTTTGAAATATTTTCTTCTAAATCATAAATCATGGAGCTATGAGACCAATTATAGAAGATGCATAGTGACCCTAATTTATTATATTTATAAAATAAATTTAAAGCGTAAGTACATAAATTTTAATACTGTAAATTTAAACTTATTATTTTAATTTATTTCAATAACCAAGCCCCTACCTTTCGCTTCTAAAAATTGATCACTTTATTGTAACAATCTTAATTTTTTTTTAAACACTTAGATAAAGTAACTATGGTGTAAGGATTCCAATGAAAACTAACATGAAAAAATAATGAGAACCATAAATATGTTATAGGAAACACATACAATAGATAAGATATAAATTATTAATGACACTATTAGGAATAACTTATCCACTTTGTGTATGGATAGGGATGGGTTAGTGCACAAATGATACACTCACACAATCCTCTCCCTACACTTCACATATGGCATTTTGAGTAGCGATATTATCAACTTATAGTCTTACCTAAGTACCTTTATAGACCATAAATTAGTGTGTATCTCATAGGGTAAATAAAAAAGAGTTGAACAATCAATGCGAAAAGAAAGTATAGATTAAATAGAAGTTTCATCATACTAATCTTGATTAAGTGAGAACTATCAACTTTTAGATAACAACTAGAATCTATATTTAGGACTATTACCAAAAGAAATACAATGTAAAGCCTTTTCCACTTTATGATTTAGTTAGATTTTAGTTCTAATGAACTTCATGTTATATTCATATCCTTATGATCATTATACTATGATCATTGTTATAAATCACCATACTACATCTAAATACCTTAAAATGACACTTATTTGAGATTTAAATTATATTTGCATGTTCACTTTTAAAGTTTATATGATTCTTAATAAGTGCCACAGTGATATATATCACCACATAGGTGGTCATCTCATCAGTAACATATTCACATCAGGTTCATACATGTTACAAATTAACCATCCCATAAGCCTTGGTATAGAGATTAAATCTCTATTTCCAATCTTACATGTGAGTAGGTCAATATACTTGAAATGAAATTAATTATAACTTAATGTTTCAACAACCATGCTCAAGTTAAGCATGTGTACATTCATAAAATTCACCTTCGCTAACCATAAATTTAGGATTAGTTATAGATTGCACCAATGAGAATATAACCAAATATTATGGACTAGTTTTAGTTCTGTCAATAATTAAGAAATTTTACACCTGGTCCATTATGGTCTTTAAATTTTATTATTTCATTTTAGTTATTTGTAATAATTATGTCATTGAAATTGATATTAATAATGATTCATGTTAGGAATTGACAAACAAAATGCACAAACTAATTGCAGGTTATTTTAATAAGACATATAAATTGATATTAAAATTTAGACTTAAGCACAAAAATCATCAAGAGTGTCTATCATTTGAAACTGAGTTTAGTTTATATTAACAATCCAAACATTTCACATTAATTCAATAACAATCCTATATCAATCAACATCATTGCATGCTTCCTTCTTAATTTAGTAATGAGTATCAACCATAATTTGTCAATACTAAAATCCAAATATAACATCTGTAACCTAAAATTTTATAACAACCAATTTAGGCATTAACAATCAACCAAGAATGTTGGACTATTTAAATGATTAATCTTTATAAGTAATTAACCACATTATATTAAATTCAAACTTACATAAAGTTTGATAAGTTTGAATAATATTATTTAATAAAATGTAAACCTTAATTTAAATGTCTCAAAGTCTAAGTATTAACAATATGCTATTAATATATTAAGATACAATCCTATAATTTTATAAGTTTAATTATAAAAAGCATCATCTAAAGTTTTTAACACTAAAATCTAGACCTCTATATAGATGTTAATAACAACTATAACATAAAAAATCAAGTATGCATCTAATAATCATTTGATTATTATGCACGTACATCATAATATAAGAGTTCAACAAAAAAAATTAATAAGACCAATACACCTTAAGGCATTTTTGAATATAAATAATAGAACAGAATAAAATTTCTAAAAGGTAATCATGTAATCATTAAGTTATTAATTATCTTATTACTTAAATTAATAATAATAATATTATATCTAATCAAGTTAAAACAATCTTGATTAAATAAATGATAAATCAAGGATCAAATTACATTATCCTAAATAAAGTAATGAATACATATATCAAACCTATAAGATTTGAGTTACATGATAATCTACAATAAATGTTTTCTCAACTATTCCTCGAGAATGCAACTTAAATATCCTATTATATAGAGCTAATCAAATAGACCCATCCTTCTAATTGCAATGATCCTAACAATAAGTGGTCCCTAGATGATCCCATACATTAGTTGGATGTAGATTTAGGAAATAAAGTAGGTGAAATAAAGGATGAGAGAAATAAAAAATATGAGATTCACTAATAAACAACTCCAATATAAAATAAGATAAAGTAGGCTATGCACTTCTAACAGAATTACATTCACATTTATTTTAAATTCTAAATCTCTATCTAAGATTTTCCCAATTGACTTTCATGGGTTTAATTAGGTGGTTAAACCTATGATCATCAACCTTATACATGCATGTTGTATTTATGAATAAATTTTTTCATAACATTAAGTGCCCTACTCTTGGCAATTAAAAGTGAGAATAAGGTTCAAGAACTAAAAATGCAACCACATAAATAAAAATTTTAGGAAGAATATCCCATAAAGTAGACATTCATAGATAATAATAAATAATGATCAAGATTATACCTAAGAACCTTTAATGCAAAAATGCTTAACAATTGAATACTAACTAAAAAATGTTCATAATATTAAATGGAATACATCTAGATTCTATATCTCATTTTAAAATTAAAAATAATGATAAAAACTTTATTCAAAATTTAAAATGAATTTTGAAGGTTAAAAATAAGCATAAAAACTTTGAAAGTCAACTAACAAGTGATAAAAAACCTTATCATTAGATTCATAAAAAATTACAAGAACAATGATTATAACATCAATGAAACCAACAACTTTTTAAAAAAAATATGTAAATGGTTAAGTCAAACCACCTCATTATTTTATCAAGAAATGATTGTAAACATGTTGACAACTTTGCAGACTATAACCAACAAACTTAGGTTATGGTTACACCAATAACTAAAATGTAATCATGAATAAATTATCTTCTAAGAATATACTAGAAAATCATTTTTGCATTTTAATGAAAAAATAAAACTTCAAATCATGATCCTAGGGTCATTTCCATAACCAAACATTATACAATAACAAAATCCAATAATGAAAACCAAAAAAAAAAATCGTCTCCTATTTTTCCATCGTTGGATAACCAAAATAAAAATAACCATAAAAATGGAAGGAATTGACACAATTATGAAACACTATTTTGAGTCCATTAGGGTTTTAAAAAATAACACAATGAATCCTATTTTGTTTTGATTAGCTAAAATGAATAATTTTGAACCAGTTATGAAAAAACCCAAACATAATACACTATGATGAACACTTATAGTTTTAAATAAAATAGTAATAAATTATAAAAAAATAAAACTTAATCGATAGTCTTAAATAATAATGTAATATGTTTGAATTGAAACATATTCCTTATTGGAGTGGTCCATAATTAGGATCAACTAGATAGGGTTGAGTGCATAGAGATGAATCAGTAAGGAGTATTGAAACCTGAAGAACAACTTACAAAATGGAAGAATATTGTTTTCATAACAAAATTTTTATTAATGAGGATAATCCAAAAATTACATAGGAAGATACATTAAATATTGAGGAATTAGCAAAAAATGTAATCAACACAACTCACAATTATAAAGTGACTCAAAGTGCATTTCCCGTAATGACCTATTATTAACCTAAGAAATTTAAATAACACTGTCTAGATAAAACCTAGTGGGATAAAATTCAATACCAACACCCACATTAAGTGTAGCTTAGATGGGTAGAAGAATTGGGTCCCAACATAAAGGTCTGATGAGGTACCCAAGAATAGAGAGATGATCCCCCAGAGGAGGAAGAAGATGGAGCTACCCAAACCCAAAGAAGAGCCTACAAATGAAGATGTTGCTCTCAGTACAAGATTTGGTGAATATATCAACAACTTCATTGTCTAAATTTATTGGAGATCAATGATTTATCATGGATGATATTTCAAATAAAATACACATGAATCTTGATATGCTTGGTTCATTTATGGAGAACTAGATTCATATAGATCTAGATTATTCTTTGGTTGTCATAAAACATGATTTTTTATCATCAAAAATGGATCTAAAACTTAGTGAGAATCCCCTCAAGATAAATAACCTTAGTGATATAATTTAAAACTACTTTGTATTATGCCTCTATATAAGCTAAAGTAATAGAATTTTACTTCTTACTAGACTAGCTAATAAAACCTAAATTAAGGGAAAAAGTATATCTATAATTACAATTGTAATTATAAATATCACCAAGCCAATCTAGATCTATATACCCAATTAATTTAATGTAAATTCCCACTCCAGGTCTTGTGGTTCCTTAATAAATCTTGAAACCATGCTCATTGCATATGAAATGTTGGATCTAGTGTGTATAAGGTAGACGGGACTTCCAATAAGTTTTCAATACAAGGTAACATAAATCAATAGATATGGAAAGTTAGCCTCAAGCTTCACACCATATATAAAAGGAGTCAAAGTTGGCTTATAGTCAACCACTCTAAACTATGTAAGAAAATAAAGATCATACTTGGATTGTACAATAGTGATCTTGGATTCAAAATAAAAAATTTAAATCATGAAGAAGTAGTGCAACATGTCCAAGTTATTTATTGCTAACCTATTAGACAAAGTAGTTTTCACTATTGTGATGGTAGATGGAAGAATCCCTATGATCAATAGGTCATCCTCATAGAGAACTAGGATCAATAATTAATCATCCTTCCACAATATATATAAATTTATATCATAATAGAATCTATTAAACCCAAATGAAATCACAAAGAAGTCCATCTTGGCATACCAAACTCAAGGAGCTTATTTGATTCCATACATAGATTTTTGAAGTTTGTAAAGTAAGGAAGATTGTTTCAAAAATCTTTATGGTTGTTCCATGTATATTTCCTATTTGAGGTCACCATGAAGAAATGCATTATTCACATCCATTTAATGAACATCCCAAATATGTGTTGCAGCAATGGTGAGAGAGAGTCAGATTGAGTTCATTCTTGAAAATCAAGCAACCATATCATTGTAATCAATGCTAGGTACATGAGAGAAGCCCTTTGATGCCAATCATACTTTCAGCTTGTCTATGAACCCATATGATATAAATTATGCTTGACAAATACACCTACACCAAATAATTTTCTTCCCTTAGTAAGTAGGACTATATCCCAAGTGTTAATATTTATAAGGAACTATACTCATCTTCCACAACACTATCCCAACTAGGAGTTCCTATTTCCTTTAAAAATGATTGAATATTGAAATTATATGTAATAAAAGCATGTGAGGCACCATTAAATTGTGAATAGGTTCACCTATTATCTAATAAATCTCCAACACATTTGATAAAACTTTATAGTGTTTGTCTAGCCCAAAGAAGACTAGTGTTTGGAGAGTTAGGAGGATATTCTTCATATTTTGAAGATATTCTAGGAGAAAGAGGACAAGAATCCTCATCACTACTCTCATCATTAGAACTAGAAGAAGAATATGGATCATTAGGAGCTTGATTAGACATTTAAATCATTAAAATTGTCATCCAATCCCAATGCATCTAAAGAAAGGGGAGAGGTGTTGGGTGTCGACTTCAAAGGATGATCTCAAACATGAAAACTCCTCTCAATTAACCACTCATGAGTGGTGGGGTGGAGAAGCTTGTATCCCTTAACACTCTTAGGATATCCAACATAGATGTAAGATTGAATCTGAGGTTATAACGCCTTATGTTTATAACTTAGACTACAAGCCATAGAAGGTAAACCAAATAATCAAAAGTGCTCAACTTGGGTTATGACTACTCCAAGCTTCAAAATGCATGACTTCATTCAATGATTTATGAGGAACTAAGTTCTAGATGTAACAAGCATAGTTTATGGCTTTGGCCCAATACTGAGGTGCAAGAGATTCAAAGTGTATCATATATTTGGTCATTTCCTTCAAGGACCTATTATTACACTCTACAACACCATTCTATTTAGGATTATAACTAACTATACACTCTAATTAAATCATGTCTTACGTATATAATTGACCAAAATGGTTGTTAATGTACTGGCCACCATTATCAGTGCATAAAATATTGATGGCTTTACTTAATTATTTTTCCATAAGTTCCTTAAAGTCCTAAAAATGGTTAAAGACATATTCAAACTTGAGAAAATACACCAAAGTGTACCTCAAATAGTCATTGATGAAAGTAAGCATGTATTTACTGTTATTAAATGATGGTTTTATAAATGTACCAATAATGTCAATATCAACAACCTCTAATATATTGTAAATCTTCATGATTTTCCCTTGTCATACTTCTCCTCTAGATGCTTATCAAGAATGCATCCCTAGAAAACTATGTCATAAAACCTAACTCATGGTAACCCTAAAACCATGTTTTGATGACTTAGTTACTCTAGATAGCAATAGTTGAGATGGAGAAAACACTCGTGCCATAATTTAATCACTTCATCTAAATGAGTGAGTAATATAGTAGAGGGTTGACTAGGAGTAAAATGTGTGGAACTATACAGCATATATTAGTGATCTACTTTCCCAAATGTAACAATGGAGTCATTTTTAGATTCCTTAATAACCATGGAATTGGGTGTAAACTCAACTATCTTACTCAAACCGATGTGATTGATCTAGTAAATAGATAAGATATTTGTGGATAAAGAGGAAACAAATAGAACATCAAAAAATATCCCATCATTTAGTTCAATTAATATTCTCCCACTAAATTCTACATAAGTATCATCATCCAATAGGATGGAAGGCATAGAATAAAACTCCAAGGATGAGAACATGTTATGTGATGAAGCCATGTGGTATAAGGCATCATAATCAATAATCAATATAGAAGGCTAGGATGAAACTATAATAAGTGTTTTGCCCTTATTTTTTCCCTTCTTACTCTCTTTGGACATAGAATACCCTTATGGTGATGAAATTTGAGTGGAATAATTAGGGACACTAAATATTATGCTTTCAAAGATTTTTTATCAGTTCAATCTTCTTCTTCATGCATTTTGACTCATCAAGCCCAAATTTATTACAATAGCCACATGTGGTTCACTTTTTCTTAGGTTTCCCATCTAAAGAGGAGGACACTTTTGATGATTTTGGATTAGCATCATATTTATAACACTTTCTTTTATCTAGGTCATTTTTTCTTTTTCTTCTCCTTACTACTAAAAGCCTTCTATTTGTCATGACTCATAATTAAGGCATGAGATTTGTATGACTTCAGTGTATGCATTTTAATATGTTTATCTTTCTCCTGACTTAAATCAATAGTAAATTCATCCAAAGTTGGTAAGGTCTATGCATATATAAGGGCAAACTTAGTGGCATGGAAGGTAGAAATTAATACAGAATAGTTAAATCCCAATTTGGCAAGGATGAAATGAATTAATTGGTCATAATTTTTAACAATGACACATAGTTTTAAATATAACTTGAGTAATGTAAACTTTATGAAGAATTCTTAAATCATATCAATGTAACCTAGTCTCAAACTGATGAGCTTATTCTCTAACTCATGACCCCTCATTTTATCCTACTTTACAAAGACTCCATCTAATAAATTCCACACTTGATTTTAAGTTGTTGCAAACTTGATATGAAAAAGCAAGTTGAAAGACATAGATAGGCAAAATAGACCATAGCTTTCATCACTTCAGTTCTACCACTTCACCTTCTTTGCATTAGGTATGGGTTTTGTTTTTACACCCATTTTAATTTGGTGTAATCATTTGCTCCTCAAGAGGATTTTCAATTTGGCTTTCTACTCATGATAGTTTAATGGTGTAAGAAGCAGAATTGAACTAAGTTCCTTGATTTAGAAAGAAACTATATGTTAAAATTTGTGTGATATAGATTGGTAATATGGCACCCCCTTGAAACTATAGAAATTCAAATTTACAATGCATCAAATATCACCAATGTGAAGATATTTAAATAAATCATACTTTTAAAAAATGGCACTTGAAAATGAGAAACTAAATGAAATTCAATTGAATATTTCTTGCTTATAAAAAATATCACCACCATTTTTGAAAAATTGATTTTTTTTAAGAGTTGGTTGGACAAATGGGTTATAAATTATAAACCTTTAGGTTAGTTTTGACCAAGGACTTAAATTCTCATGTGAGAATGAGGCTAAGGGCTAAAACAAGGACCCCGCTTTGATTGATTTGATTAATTTGGGTATTGAATCACCATTAAAATGACCTCTTTAATTTGATGGTTGAATAAACATCATATTCAAGTATGCTAGTAAGATAAATCTATGGGTGTGTTTGAACAATCAGAGGAGTTTGTAATGTTTTTTAGCACTAATGATGGGTTATGTGGGGATTGCTTACACCCATATCAAAGTTTACAAGTTATGATCCATTATCAATGGGTTTTACAAGGTTTTATGGTATCCCTATTAGAGTCTATGATTTATGGTTGAACCACTATTGGATTCCAAATGTCATGTTATTAGGTATCCTAGAGTCCGACTGATGTGTTGACATGCCTTTTGGGGTCCATCGGGTGTGATAGAATTATTGTTATGGTCCATTAGGGTATCAGGAAAGATCATCAAGGTTTAATGATTGTTTTAACATATTCATTAGGTCCATTGGGGGTGTATATAAGGTCATTAGGGACCATCGAGGGTGTGTATAGGGGTTTTGTGACATGATAGATTTGCATATATGGGTAATGTCCTTTAGGGGTGTGCTTGAGTAGGAAATAGAGTCTTTAGGGTATTTTTTCACCACTAATAATTTTTGTGAGGGTTGTTTGTACCCCTATGATAGTCTTTGGGTTCTAGTTGCATTGTTGACAGGTTCTATATGGTTTGTTGGCACTCCTATTAGGATATATGGGGTGTGTTTTCACCACTATTAGGTTTTATAGGTTGTGCCATCAAGGCTCTTAGAGTCTAGTTGATGTGTTGACATGCTTAGTAGGGTCCATTAGGTGTGCTAGCATGATCATCAAGGTCTATCAAGGTTGCAAAGAGGCTTGTAAAGGTCTAATTATTATGATGGCACACTTGTCAGGGTGTTTTATGGCTGTGTTCAAGGTCATCAGGGACCATCATCGATGCCCATATAGGGATGGAGACCCAAAAAAATGTGCATTTAGGGATTTCAAGTTCTTTAGGTCTTGCTAATAGGGTCATTGGGATCTAAAATATTGGTAATAGGTGCACAATATTTTGTCAGGATTGACCAAAGCCCAGATTTTAGAAACTTATTTAAAACTGAAGAGAAACCCATTTGGTTTCTTGAAAAACCCAAAAAAATGTAGAAATATTTTTCCTAGAAATCACTGGATGTGTATATTTTCATAAATCCCAAGAAAATGCTTCCAAACCCTCCACAAACAGCCAATAATTACTTTTCACATAACAAGGTCATGTGGGTAGATAAATCTAGGTTTTTGGAACCTTTTTAATATAATGATGCTATTTATTTTTAAGTTTGAGACACTAATTAGATATGAATATTTTCATGGATCTTTAAGACACCCCACCAAACCCTAAAAAACCAAAATTACTGAAAAACCTTAACATGATAGGATGAAAAATCCTATAATAAAATCAGTGGAAATAATATACCAATAGAGATATGATACTATGCTAGAGTGGGCCCAAATGAGGATCAACTACATAGGTTTAAGTGTATAGAGATGAATCTATATGGGGTAATGAAACTTGAAGAAAAACTCATAAAATGGAAGAAACTTGTCTTCACAATAAAATTTCTATTAATTAACATTAGCCAAAATGTGCATAAGAAGATACATTATATAGTGAGGAATTAGGTCACCTAAAAGAATAATTAACTCAACTCACAATTATAAAATAACATAAAGTGTATTTCCCCTTGTGACCTATTATTCACTTATGCAAGCTAAATATGACCATATAGATAAAACCTAGTGGGAAAAAAGTCTACACCAACATTATCCTTATTTTCCCCATCCAAAATCTTGAGATCTATATGTTTATCTAGTTCACCTCCAAAAGGTAAAATTACTCTAACAAACTCAACAAAAACTTCCCATCATGGTTAGTAAACATAGTCTTGACTGTAAATAATGACCACTATGAAAATTACATGCCTTAATAACCAATGCTTTCACCAATCTCTCCATATTGTCCTTGAGAAAATTTTGGCAGATTTTCACCTTTTAGGTTTTCAAAATAATGAGCTCAAAAACCTAAAAACCAATAAAACCAAAATTCCCAAAGAAGTCTCTTGACACACTTCATCAAATTTTGAGTCAATTCCATAGACAATAGTCTAATGGCACAACAAAAATAAAATAAATTACAAGTCCCATGGTGGTTCAATATGCCTTTTCAAATTCCAAAATCTAGTCAAATCTTGACTAAGACTAAGTCAAAATAACAATCCACCAATATCACTAACTCGTGATGCAACCAAAACACATAATCGAAGCCATAAAAGACCAAGTAAAATTAATCAAGAATTAAACATTAGATAATTGGTAGAAACAAAGGCGTAACCCCTAAATGGTCTCAAATAATAAAGTATAATATTAACAAAACCAAGTCACTCAAGTCAACTCAACATGAACTGGAAGATCATCACAACATACAACAAAAGAATACATACACAAGATGACCAACAATAGTTATAATAAGACAATAAGTGATAAAAACTAAAAGAACACTCACAAGTGAATAACTTATCATAATAAACAAAATAGTGAAAGAGAAGCTCAAAATTGTTTTTAAATATCATGAGATTATTTCTCATCCATACAAATGTCCTAGTTGTTGAGAAACATAAATAACCTATCTCATTATACATATCCATGTAGTCACAAAGTAGGCCATCAGTATTATATGGGTAAGATACAAAAAATAAATACACTAAACATCATAACCGAATCAATAATAGTTTATATTATACTGAATTAACTTAATAAAATTCATAAAATTGTTAATATCAAGTGTCACTTCAAAATTTCACAACATCATCAATAACTTAATGACATAACAATGTCTCAATAGATCAATAAACCATAGATTATCTAACTAAATCACATCATAACCCTCAATAGTATACCACAATGTACTATTGAATCAAAATAATAAAAACAAATAATAACCATCAAATAATCAACATCTAAGTCATAGAATAATACTATTAGATAATTTTAAGTGTCATGTATCTAGGGTCAATACATCCTCTCCCAATCAAAAAGGTGTCATTTTGATGACTAAAATAGCCAAGGATAGTCATGTTTAAAAATACTTTCATCTTCTTAAGTATTACTTGGGTGTATACTTGAAGTTTTGGGACAAAAAATGGCCTTAATTTAACTTTACACCCCAAAAAAAAATTCCATGTACATAGTTATTATAACTCTATAGATAGTTCTTAAAGTTTGCCTTAGTTTTTACCGAGGCTAAATCATGTACATGAAATAACTGTGTATGGAGAATTACCACATATGTAAAATTACCATATATGAAGGATTTAAATAATAACATAAAAATTAATGTGAAATCTAAATCAATTGGCATTTCACACATCAAAAATTTCAAGAAAGAGGAAGAAGAGAAAAGTCATGCTTTGGAGAAGGAAGATTGAGCAAGCAAGAATCTACATTTTGGAGCTAGGTACCTTTTGATTCAAGAATGCCATGATGAATGAGAGGTAATCCAACATGTTTTTATGCAATCAAACCCTAGTTTTTCAAATTTTCTATATTTTTATTGATTTTTTTTTTTTAAATGTATTTCTACATCTTCATGTGCATCAACTAATGTGTCACCACCTAACCCTAAAAACCTTCATAACCCTCTAATACCTCTTATCCATCCTAACATTCCAATCCCTCCTCACTATTAAGATTCTCATAACCCTCATAAAGTTCCTCAATACCCCTAAGGTATTCAAGAAGATTTAGTAAGCCACATATTAGAAAATAAGCTTGAACTCAAGAATCTGATTAGCTCATTAAGGGATCTACATTCAAACAACCCCCACTAAATTTACCTAGCAAACACACTACAACTATAATAAATCACATTGAGACTTTAATAGGTAAAATTAATATGTTATATGAATATATAAATAGATGTAGGACATGCTATTATAACAAACCTTTGACAACCACTATGAGAAATAAACACAACCAAATCCCAAATTTATGCCCTATTCATTGATGGGAATACTAGTGTACTAATTGATGTGATAGCCAAATAGATTCTAACCCATTTGTGCACTGATGATTTTCTCAAACAAAATTCTTATAACTAATGGTGGTTGGTATTTGATCACCCACCTTTAAAAAATAATGAGGTCTCATTATATTTCTTGATAAAATTGTATGTGAGTTTGTGCTAAATGAAATCCCAAATTATTTTGATTTTTTACAGTTTGAGGGTAGGGGAAATGGCTTTACATAGGATATGCCAAGTGTATATTGTGAAAATTATTAGGTAGAAAGAGCATGTGCTAATAAACCCGACCCTCATAAAACACTACCCTCTATATTCAAAGAGACTATAGAGATTGATACCTTGCATGCACTTAAAGTGCATATTGACACCCTTGTCCAACATATCACCTATGTTTCTCATAATCCTCTTGTAGAGGGTGGATGTGGTGAGGCTTCATCTAGTGATACTACCTAATGAGATCCCTTATATAAATAATGTGGTTATACATACACTAGACTTGATGAGGATGAGGAGGATTTCATATAGTCCACTCATGGTGGTTTTTTGATGGGCCTAGATGATATCAATATTTCTATGTTTTAGCCATCTATATTTTATTTGGTCACCTTGCCTACCACTTCCTAGGTATATTTAATATTTTACTTATTAAAAAATATGTCAAAATTGTTAAATTTAAAATATTTATAAATTTTAAAAGGTAGTTTGATGTATATGAAATATTTTTATGTTGATTTAGGTTTGTAGGTTCTAGACAAGCATGTCTTTCTCATAGTATGCTTGTATTTTATAACCATATAGAGGTAATTTATAATAATTATTTAATGTTATTATTCATTATAAACATTTTTTTTTGTGTGTGTGTGTGTGTGTGTGTGTGTGTTTTAGTGACTACAAATGATATTTTGTATGTTTATTTGATGACCTCAGAAGACACTCTACCATCTATTAGTGAGGGAAAAAATGTAAGTGTTCCTACTATAATTTCATTAGCATAATAATGCTTCAAGGTACATGGTCCAATTATATATTACATAGTGTTTAAATATAAATATGTATGTGTGTTTTGTAATTTTCCTCTATACTTGTGAAAGTAGTTGATGCTCAAAATAATTGTCTATAAAGACTCCTCTACTGACATCTTTTGGTCCTATTGAAATGATTATCAGGGATGGTGTGGTATGTTAGACAAATTAATTTGTAATTTTTCATATTATATTTCAATGATTTATTTATGAACTAATTTTGAATTTTTATTTTGTATATATATAAGGACCTAAGCCTTCCATGATGAGGGACAAGTCACTAACTCATAGTAGAGATATGTTTCACACTCTTGCTCACCAATGTGAACCTATCCTTGACCTTGTTTAGTGCTTATCTTAAATTGACAATGAATACAATATTGTGGTGAGTGCACTTATGATTAATTTTTGTATTATTTGAAAAATTAACATGTTAATTTTCTAATTATTTTATTTTAGCATGTAAAATTTCTAATAATATTTTCATATTAATAGTTGGATCTATAGGTGAGATTGTATCCAAAGAGGACTCATATTCAATCTACTTAGAGACCTTCAATTGTGAGCAAGGCATCCAATGGAGATTCTTCAACAAGAAAGGAAAAGAGAGCAATGAATTTTGATGATTAGGAGATCATGTATTTTGACATTTTATTGTATATGCCTATATGGCTTGATGTATATTTTTTTGGCATGTTGTATATATACCTATATGGCATTGACCTTGGATGTTGTATTGTTTTCACATTTTCTAGGCCTTTCTAGCTTTATGGATATATTATAAATATAAATATATTGTTCAATAGTTCACTTTTTAAACATTGTAGTTTGTTACATGTTGTTAAAATACATGGAAATTTTATGTATAATTATGTTAATATATTATTTAATAATTTTTTTTAATTTTGAATATCTTTCAAAATCTTTCACAAACCTTTGTTTACAATATTTCATACTCTATTCTCTTGGATTGGTTTTACAAAACTAAAGGTTGTGATATAAGTAAAATCTGATCATCTAAAAACCTATGTAAAACATATACCTATGATACTTATGATTGCAAAGCTAATGCTAAACTCACCTAGCTCAATGCTTTATCTTTGCTCTTTTCCACTAGGTTCATAGACTTCCTCACTAGAATCTCTTCTTGTCAACACCAAAACTCTCTTAATATTCCTTAGGCTTCTAATATTCAACTCAATCACCTCTTAAGGTTCAACTCACTCTATATTCTCAACTCTTTTCTTGAAATCAATCTTGTCTCACTCTTTCAATGCACTTTTAGGCTTGTCTAGGCCTATTTTCATCTACATTCTCTATTCACTTAGAGTCACTTATGATATCTTACAATCTCATACCCTTTCCTCAAACATGCTAACCATCATTCTTGAAGTCCATAAATCTTCCTTGTACTTATCTTCCACTTTTTCCCAAGTAGGACTATAAGGCCTATTAGGCCTAATTCATGTTCTCAAGGCATCTTCTTTCCCCTAAGGTCTTCTTTGATTTAAATCCTAGGCATAAAACCTAATTATCATGCATATTACTATGATAATTGACATTAATCTCTGATCATCATCTTGGTACATAGGTTCTTAGCATCCTTCACACCATTCATCTCTCTTCGCATCATTAGGCTTAATAGACTTTTCACTCTTCACCATTTTATATACTCTTTCCTTCTAGGATCCATACCATCTTCACTATGCAAAAATCATAAATTGACACTCTCTTTTATTGCTTCAACTTAACTATTTTTGATTTAGGTGCATAGGCTTGAAAGCCTAAAATAGGTTCTCATAATTCTTGATCCCCAACTAAGCTTCATATGATTATTTACATCTGCATTCTAACCCCTTTCCATAACTATATCTAAATAATATTGAGTTTTCAAAGTAAATTACTAGCTTTCTTAAGAGTCACTACCATATATTTTAGTGTTCTAACATCCTCTCAAGACCTCCAATCTAGACTAAAAATCTTAAGAACTCTTAATTTATTCCCTTAACTGATCAAACGAAGTTCTTGTAAAATAATTGTGATCATGCAACATGGTATGTCTAGATGATCTAAGATGAACTTCAAACATACTATATTCATAATAAACCTTCCTTAGTGATGAAGTAAAAATAATATCTTAACAAGAATTTGACATTTTATCAAACACTTGAATGTATTTCAAGACTTTCATGTTTCCTTATTTCTTGACTATGTGATGACTGAGTTATATAAATTTTATTTAGATAATATAAAAGCTTCTTTAATTCAGAATTACTAAATGGAAATTAATCTAAAATTTAAAGATACAAGCATATAAGATTCACTTCATATCAATACTCTCCCAAGGCATTCCCTTTATCCATACATATCATTCTCATCTATAAGCATGTACAATTTTTTTGCAAAGGGTAATGTTTTCTCTATGTTTGATATTTTATTACACTTTAATTCACTTTATGATGTCTCCTAAATATGAATATTATCCTTCCCTCACAATTTTTTAGCTTTCTCACACACATTTATAACCATAAA
Source organism: Torreya grandis (assembly GCA_037957365.1). Lineage (NCBI taxonomy): Eukaryota > Viridiplantae > Streptophyta > Pinopsida > Cupressales > Taxaceae > Torreya > Torreya grandis. Next base: position 2,905,013 of record JARHVA010001812.1, on the reverse strand, counting down.
TAATGTTAAACATGCAACCACTTACTATTTGTAACCACTCCAAGTTTTAAGGGAAATTACATTCTTTGATGCTCCTGCATCATTATTGATCACTCATGACCCCACTATCATTCTTATCATACTCATTTTAATATAAAACAAATATTATAAAAATATTATACCTACACTCTTCTAATTTATCCACTTATTTCCACTTGTTGGTTTCAAGGACTAAGCCTAACTAGGCCTACAATTTGTCACTTGCTCTTGTGTCTCCTTATATAGACCTCATTACAATCTGACTCAACTATGCTCATAACCTTACACCTCTATCCCTTGAAGTTTCTCACCTTTATTCTTCCTAGACTCTTTTCCCTATAAGGACTAATTAGGCTTCTTACTATCCATGACTGAAATACCTTATCTTATTGGTCCAATGACATTTACAATGCCTGAAACACCATACTCACAACGTCTTATAGCTCTTCTAAGGATCTTAAGACCATTATTGATCTCACCTAATATCTACACTCTCTTATATACATATCCCACTAGGGGTTTATGCCTCTTTGATACTAATTTTTTGCCATATATCCTCTCATATACTTGCCCCAACCTCAAAACCACCTTCATAACTTGAAAATCACATATTCTCTCTACTCTACATTACTTCATGCCATTTTTAGAGACAACACATTTATGTAGCTCCTTAAAAATTGATGTCATGGTGAGTTATATTATTAAATATTATGTGTTTATATGTACCAAATTTAATAAGGTATTATATGGATACAACATCACAACCAACACAACACCAATTAGATGATAACCCACTAAATGCTATAACACATGACTATGGATATGAAAAATATTCTCAATGGATATCAATTTAAGAAATAAATTTATTTTAGGATCCCATGAATGATGGTATGAGCTTTATATAGTATGAAAACAAGATGGATGATAAGATAAGTGTGATATAAAATGAATTATGGTTTGAGAGTTTGATAAACACTGACTCAAGAAAATTTTGACCTCAAATAACATTGATAACATGAAAACTAGCATCACCACCACATTTGGGGTGGTAATTAACATCCAAAAATGAACTCTTGGCCTCTGATCATGCTCGATTAGGAGACATCGCACCAAGTTTGACCTAAAGCAACATTGATAATAAATGTTGTCAACATGCAAGACAAGTTAGAGATTTATATCTCTAAGGACTCATGGATAAAAAATAGCATATGCACCATATCAGGGGTGGAGATTAATATTTAGTAGTGACTTTTTGGCCTCTGATCATGCTTGGTTAGGATAAAGAGCACCCATTCTAATGTCAAGATGACATTTACCTATAAGGAACATTATTATTTTTGGCAAATTTTTGATACACATAAAGTGGAAACCATAGGTCATATCCATAAAACAAAAGAATTATCATGTGTGTGTCTAAGTCCTCTACATACACCAAAAATCCCATGAATTGAAATGAAATAATAAATTCATTGTAGAAGATTATGTGATCAGTCCTATAATGCAACTTTTATGTACTTAAGAGATAGGGTATTTGCTTCTAATAGACGTGTCTACTTCTTGAACCTATGAATATAAATATGTCACTTCCAAAAAATATAGATGTGAAAATTACTAGTGTTCCTACCACCAAATGCTTGGAATCTATGATGATACATAAAATTTATAAAATAATCATTGATTTTTTGACAAAATATTTTGTGATCAGTCCTACAATTTAACTATTATGTACTTAAGAGATAGGGTATTTGACTCCAATAGACATTTCCACTTCTTTAACCTTAGACTATAAGTACATCACTTTCAACACCTTGATATTCATAAATTACATGCATTACCACCACCATCAGATTGGAATCCACATGGATATGTAATTTTACAATAATTATTACCTTGTGCAACATTGATAATAAATGTTGTCAACATGCGAGCTAGTTTGAGATCTTTACATCTAGGGAATAATGAATTAAAAATAGCATTGACACCATGTCGATGGTGGACACTAATATCTAAGACTACATTCTTGTCCTTTGATCATGTCCAGTTAGGAGATGGAGCAACCATTTTGGCCTCAACCAATATTGACAATAAATGTTGTCAGCATATGATCTAAGTTGGATATGTATGCCTCCAGGGCCCCATGGATTAAAAATATCACTACCACAATGTCAGGGGTGGTGATTAACTTCAAGGATTGAACTCTTGGCCTATGATCACACCTAGTTAGGAGATGGAACACCCATTTTGGCCTCAAGAAATATTGACAACAAATTTTGTCAACATCTGAGATAAGTTGGATATCTCTACCCTTGGGGCCTTGTGGCTAAAAAATAACATCTCCACCATATCAAGGGTGGTAATTAACATCTAAGACCACATTATTGGCCTCCAAAAATGACTGGTTATGAGATAGAACACCCATTCTAACCTCAAACAACATCAACAACAAATATTGTCAACTAACAATTAAACCTACAAGAATGAAAAAACTTTGTTAGCTTTGAGAATAGGGAATTCTCTACTAACGATGCCAACCAAGTGAAAGTGAAAGTTAATTTTTCACCACTAACCTACAAAAAGATGTCAGTATCTATTTAAATTGAAATTTATATATAAAACCTAAGAAATAAATAAAATTTGATAAAAGTAAATACATTTACATTTGATAATTCAACATACATTGGGGGTTCAATCTAAGAAACCATTAGGATCAACTATATTATTTATAATATCAATAATTTATTCATGGTTAAATTCAAAAACCTTCCATAGAGTCCTTTTAAATTTCCTACCCCAATATTTGTGTAGTAGAACATTTATTTCAAGAACCAGATTTCAATAGTGGAGTATCTTCCTATGTACTTAAAAGTATTCAAACATCCATACATTATAATTTTTAGAGGATAGCATCAAATATAAGTTACAGTAACTACAACAGACCCAATGTGAAGTTGAAATTTTCCCCGTCTATAATTATAGAAGTCAATTTCTATGTTTCTTTTACATACTGGTACAAGCACTAGTTTATCCCCTCCTCATTATCCTCATCTACAATAACTACATAAACATGCCTTACATAACATAATAAAAAATTATTTAATAAAATGATATGATGATATAAATTTAGTACATGAAACACATGTGTCGAATATAATATCTAACCTATTTTCACTAGATCAGACACATGGTGAAAGTCATGTGATGATGTTAGTAATATAAGTTATAATGTTGATGGAACCTGATACCTATCTATTGGAACTATAGGCCTATAACTCCATTAATACACCCATTATTTTAACTCAAACTCATTCCAAATAAAGTCAATGCATGCATAACAAAAACATGCCATATGCCTTATATGAACCATCCAAGAATCTATGTTTGAGATATGAAATGAGTGTAACTCACTCGATCCTATAAATATCATACAATATTGATATCTTTAAAATTGATAATATTTCATGACATAAAAATATATGTGTATTTTAATTTTTTTTAGCACCATGGCCCATATATTCATTACACCATTCAAGTATATTCTTTGCATCTGACAAATCAACAATGTCTTCAAACTTCAATTCTTTTCTTGTAAGGTCTCTTTTGAAACATGATTATGAACCATAATTCTATCCTTTTACATGAAATAATTTAGTGAAACTATAAATATGTTGTACACTAGTGCTCACATGCATCTTACTCAGATAGTAGAACATCCGTGCATTATTGAATTGTGATATGCAGTTATCTAACCATATATAACGTTGATTGAATGTAATGCCCCTTTCACTCAAATTTCCATAAAACAACTGAAAATAACCTTAAACATACTCTTAAGAATGTTCCCAAATATTTATAAAATAAATTTCTTCTCCCTTAATATTTTTTTATCATTCTCTATACAATCGGGTGATTGCATGAATGTTATATGCACAAAAAGTGAAACCTATACTAAATTATAGTATTGTGACTAAACCTCTATTTATGGTTGTAATGTGTAATTATCTACAAATTCAATTAATGAAAAAATAGTACCAATTGGGAATGTGTTCTTAATTAAATTGAATTGTTCTTCTATCCATCAAGCTCTGTGTGTGTGATTTTCATACTCGTATATAATTTCATCCCTAAATTTATGCATAAATTTGGAAACACGTATTTGTTTTGTAACAAGCTCACACTTGCAAGTTCCTTTCCATATTTCATTTGATGTACCACATATTTATATTTAATATAACCAACTAATTATTATCTAATTCCATGTGTACTCTCCTCATGGATACAAGATTTCAATTTTGGCAATCCACCACAAATGTTGTAACTTTCATCTAAACATGCACTATTAGAAAATAATTGACCATCTGATATTTCACATAAAACTATTGAAATGAATTTTATTGTTTATTTTAGTGGGGCCTCAACTCCACACTCATGTAAAATATTTTTAGTATGTAAAGTACAATGAACATGACCAAAATTATCATAATGCATAGAAAATTCAACATGTTGTTGATAAAAACAAATAGTGCATGTGTGATTTATTTTCACATATAATGGTTTGGCCATTTCAAAATACCTTTGATTAATATAAATATATGGATATTTTTCAACAAATTTAGAGTACGATTGTGCTTGATTCATATCTAGAAAATGTTTAGGATGTGATTCATGATTATAAAAACCAACTATTCTTTTCACTACATCTCTAATATTAGGTGATACTATTGTGTTATCTTTCCAAAATTCAATAATTAAATATTTTGAGGTATAAACTATAGACTTATCTTTCTATGAGACTCTACTATAGAATGCCTACAAGTCATTGTTACCATCAACATCAATTCTTTTACATCTCCCAATTAATTTCATTAGTGATTTTTTTATTTATGTCCAAAGCTTGGCTTGTTTTTCTAATTAATCATTTATTCTTTGTTTCACCACTTACCAAATAATTTTTAGTAACACATCAGTTAATGTTACCATCTTTGGTGTATTTATTCACACCTAGTTGATGGCATGGATTAAAAAAATTTCAATAATTACCTTGTTTACACCATCAATATTATATTTTCTTAGTCCTAGGGTGTTTAGTACAGGTCTCATCTTAAATACATTCTTCAATGTAACAAATATTTGGCATCTTTGAGTTTATTTTAAATATTAAACGCATCACTCTAAAATTCTTATAGTTTTTCTTCTCATATGGCATTCAAACATTTTAATTCATTGGTTTCAAAATGTATTCATCAATTTAAATTAAATACATTGGTTTTCTCCTATAAATCCTAAGAGGTGTTCTTAATGGTATATTTGATTGATTTGGTGTTTATATATTATTTTCTTCATTAGTAAGTTCTTTATTCAATAGTTTTCCCATATTTTTCTCTTCATGGTGACTTTATCAAATGATTGTCTCCATATTAATTTCATCATTGTTAGTTTCTCTAATGTGTGTTTTGATGCAATTCAAATCATCATCATCAAATTAAAACTACTAAAATTTTAATGTGGAATTTAATTATAATTGGGTATACTTTCACTATTTACAATTATAATTTCAAAATTTAATATAGTATCATTGTTCATTTAATCATTATTTGTGACAATAAACTCATTAGGTCTATTAGACTTATTGCATTAAGTTTTTCCATTCTCTACTTTTTTTTGTCTCTAGCCACTTCTAATTTTCTTGGCATTTTGTGATTTAACTTCTTCCTACTACTATGAAATTTGTCTCCCATGATTGCACAAAGTTTTAAACTATTGAGGGTGGGCATAAAAATACAATTATTCCAAAGAATACCTACTTCATGTGAAGTAACATGTGGGGTCAAAAATATAATTATTCAAAAATAATTAAAAATAGTCCTATGTACTCTTTAGTCAACCATGTGACTAGACAATGATTTATGATATTGAGGTGTGGATAAAATTATAATCATTTTAAATATAACTCAATAGATAATGGGAATTGTAGCATAAAATATGATATAGATCAGGGGCCAATACTCTCCAAGTAAAAAGAGTGATTATTGGTGTTTTCATTTTTTACTACTACTACTACAAAAACTCCATATGTGGTAATAATACACATATGATAATACCACATACATGTTAATATTGCATACATGGTATTTAGTGTATGAAATATACACCTTAATCACTAAACGCTATACCCTAATCCCTATACCATATACCTTATATGTCATATACCCTATTCCCTAAACCTTAACCCTTAAACCTTACACCCTAAGCCTTATACCCTAAACCTTAAATCCCAATCCCTAAATAATAAGCCTTATAAACCCTAAGTTCTATTAATCATAATTTATTAAAACCCTAAACCAAGCATTAGATCAAGCCAATTAGCATCATTTGGACTTAGAATTGTAAACCATAGGATGTAAACCATAAACCGTAAACCTTATACCCTAAATTATAGACCCTAAACCCTAAACCATATGACATAAACCCTAAAACCTATTTAACTTATACCATAAACCATATACCTTAAAATCTAACCCTAAATCCTAAGCCCTAGGGAGCCTAAACCATAAATGGTAAACACTTCAAGCTCTAAACCAATCATTTGATCCCCAATTAACATCATTTAGAGTAATTACTTTATTCTAGGGTCTTAATTTAGCCTAAATCACACCATTAGTTACATTTATTAACTAATTATCTTAATATGTGATGATATGGGTGCTATACCCAACCCAAAAACACATTATGTGCTCATAAATAGGTTCAACAAACTCAAATTATCCTCAATTACCTTTACGATTGAAACTTATACCCTAAATTGGAAATCATAAGCCATAAATTCTAAGGACTTTATAACCTAAGCCCCAAACTTTATACCTTATAACTAGATGTACACCTTAAACCCTAATCCATAAACCTTAAGCCCTATAAACCCTAAACCAAAAATTGTAAACTAGATTAAAACTCTAAAACAAATGATTTGGCCCTAATTAACATATTTTACAGTAACAATTTGGTTGAAAAGGATCAATTTGGCCAAAATCACATCACTCATTGACATAATTGACTAATTGATTCAATTTGTGGTGACCTGGGGGCCAATTTAGCCTAAAATAACATTCTATAGTCACAAATAAGTTCAAGGAGGTTAAATTAGCCCCAATTGCATTTGTAATTAGACTATGTATGCACCATAAAACATAAAAACTAAGCCCAAAAACATATTATGGTCACAAATAAGTTCAATTAACTCAAATTATTTTCAATTACCTTTATAATTGGACTCTAAACCCTAATCCCTATCTTTCATGTACCAAAAAATCTAATCCATAAACCCTAAACCCTATCTCACATATACCTAAAAATCTAATCCTTAAACCCTAAACCAAATGATTTATCCATGAAATTAACATCCTTTATAATAAAATTTATTCTCATAGGGCTCAATTTGACCCAAATCACATCACCAATTATCCTAATTGACTAATTTATTCAATTTATGGTGACCTTGGGGCCAATTGAGCCCAAAATAATATTCTATAGTGACAAATATGTTCAAGGAGCATAAATTGGCCCCAATTACCTTTTCTATTAGACCTTATTTACCCTAAAAGATAAACCATTTTCCAAAAAATACATTGTGGTCAGAAATAAGTTCAATCAACTCAAATTATCCTCAATTGCCTTCACAATTGGATAATAAACTCTAAACCCTATGTCATATATACCTTAAACTATAAGCCCTAAACCCTAAACCCTAAATTATAAGCCCTAAAAACCAAATGATTTATCCCTAATTAACATCTTTTATAATAAAAATTAGGTTCAAAAGACTCAATTTGAACCAAATCATATCATTCATTACCGTAATGGACTAATTTAGTCAATATGTGGTGACCTTAGGGCCATTTGAGCCCAAAATCATATTTTTTAGTCATAAATAGGTTGAAGGAACTAAAATTGGCCTAAATTACCTTTGTGATTAAACTTAATGCATCATAAAACATAAAACCTATACCCAAAAACACATTATGGTCATAAATCTAGGTTTAATCAGCTCAAATTGTCCTAAACTATCTTCATTATTAGACTCTAAACCATAAACCCTAGCTCATATAGTCCTCAATTTCCATTATGGTAATTTTGTGTACATGATAATTCTCTATAGATGGTTCATTAGCTTTCCATTTCAAACACATTCCTTAAGAATAAAAAAAGGCTTGGATTCCTGAGCCTCAAGCATGGACTTGCAACACACACAACCAAATGCTTATTTTCTAATAATAATAAAAAATACAACTTCACCCATGGTAGACACTATCCATTTTAGCAAATTTATACTTTAAAATAGTACTAAAACATCAACTAAGTCTCTTCTTTCTATTTATATGATTTTTTTAAAATTATTTTAAGCTTGTTATTTAAATATTTATTAACTAAGTCTATTTTTGTAGCACTATATGCTGATTAGTTATGTTCATATTTTTTTATGTATCTTTTGATTCATTTATCAAAATTCGGAAAATAAATGTGGTTGCAAACTAGACATAATTCTATACACAATACAAAAATAATTTTTTTTGTTTTGTATTTTTTGATATAGTTAGGGGGCACATGGCCAGATATACATTTTTTTATCACATTTCAGGGTATATTGAATTATGAAATTAGTAAAAAAATATGTATTCATTTATTAATTTGAAAAAAATATAGGTTGTCAAATAGATGATCTTATCTAGATTTCTACCAAGAGTTTTAATTTAAAAAATGCTAAAAAAAATGGTGGCATACATAAACAATTACCTAGTATTATTTTTATAAAAAATAATACCACTTATTGAATTTTCTAATCTTTGACCTAGTTATACTTAACCATTTAAAAAAATAGTAGTTTAGAAACTAGGCCCCCAATTTTATAATTCATCTTCCTATAACATCTTCAAATTATAAGTGTAGATATCTTAAATAATATGTAAAAGTTGATATTTCATGTTTTTCAAGAAAAAATGTCCACTTAAAACCCCCTTTTGCCCCCCGATTCCCTACACTTACCCATTTATTCCAAAAAAAAAAAGATCCTAATGAACCAAAATTTAATAAATTTAATGTTTTCATAGTCTAATGTTGTGATGGTCAAATATCTTCACTATTTCCAGCTGCACATGTTCCTCTTCCATAACTTGAAGATGAGTCCAATAAAAAACATGAGAAGGACTAGGTACATACTTTCTTAGTAAAGCAATGTGGAAAACATCATGAATTCTAGACATATAAGTAGGAAGAGCTAGGCAATAGGTAAAAATCTAGATTTTAGCTAAAAACATAAAGGGTCCAAAAAATCAAGGAGATAATTTGGAGGATTTTTGAAATTTTATTGAACTTTTCAATAGTCTAACATGTATAAAACTTTACCACATACTTCAAATTCTCATGGTGACCTCTTTAAATCTACATAACATTTTTTTTTGTTAGAGTTAGTTTCTATATTTCACCTTATTATTTCCATTAGTCTATCATATTCTTAAAAAATATTAGAACCAATAATAACTCTATTCCCAACCTTGTCCCAACAAAGTGGACTTCTAAATTTACATTGATATAAAGCTTCGAATGGAGCCATTTTAACATAGAATGATCTTCTAATGTAATCAAATTCAACTAAGTGTAAATAATATTTTTATTTGCATTCTTGATATATAACATATATTATTAACATGTTTTCTAAAATTTGATTAATTATTTGAATTTGAACATTTATTTCTATGTGGTAAGAAAAACTAAAATTTAACTTTCTTCCAAAAACAATAGTCAAGGTTTTCCAACATATTAAGGTAAAGAATTTATATCTATAAGAGATAATAACTTCTGAAATGCCATGCAAGTGTATTATTTATTTCACAAATTGTTTATCAAACATATATGCATCATCAGTTGGGTTTATAACAATAAAATTCCTGGCTTTGGCAAATTTATCCATTAGAACTAGAATAATATCATGTTTTATTTGTTATTTTGGAAAACTATCTATGAAATCAAGAGAAATAACAACTCAATTACATTTTAGAACTTCATGAATATATAACTATCCTCTTGGATAGAAATGTTAATATTTTACACATAGGCATTCTGAACATTTAGCCACAAAGTGAGTAAATTTGTGTTTTAGACTAGAACAATATTAAAATATTTTCAAATCATGTGTCACTTTTGTGATACTAAGATAAATAATGTGAGGTGATTTATATATCTCTTTTAACAAAATAGTATACAAATCACCTGATTTATGCACATAAATTATTATTTTTGCTTAACTATGCCATTATAATCAATAGGCTTGTCAACCAAATATGCACTTCCTATTTAAAAGAATTCATCAGAATGTTGTTATAAAATTTTAGTTTTAAATTTTTTATCCAAAATAAATAAGGTAATAAGATATGTGTGTCGATAGAGTGCATCAGCAACATGATTCTCCTTTCCTTTCACAAATGAAATATTCATGTCAAAATTGATCAAGAATTCCATCCATCTCAGCTAGTGTGCATTCACATAACCTTAGGTAAAAATAAATACCCTAGACTATGATGATCAGATTGAAATTTAAAATGTTTTTCTAATCGAAAATGTTTTAATTACTTACGTTAATGGACAATGGCATCAAGTTCAAGGTCATGAGTAGTATAATTTTTCTGGTGTTCCTTAAGTTTTTGAGACTCATAAGCCACCACCTTACCATCCTATGTCAACACACCACAAAAGACTTATTTGGATTTATCAGCTTGGATTTTAAAATTACCATTTGGATCTACTACAATAAGTACAAGTGACGTTGTTCTTATATCTTTAAGATTATGCAAACCTTGCTCATATTTTAAAGTCCAAATGAAATTCTTGCCCTTGCATTATAATGAATTTATTGAATTAGTTAAACTATAAAATGTTTCCATAAATCCTATAATAACCATCCAATCTCATACAACTATTTACTTTATATATGTTCTTAGGAGCAGACCAGTATTGGATAACCTTCATATTAGATGGATCCTTAACAATTCCATCCATACAAATTATGTGACCTAAATTATGAATCTCTATTCGATGAAAGGCACAAATAGACATCTTACAAAAAAGTTATGCTACTTTAACATTTGTATAAATAATCACAAGTGTTTATCATATTTAGCTACATTCTTATAATAGATCAATATGTCAAAAAGAAATACTAGTATAAACTTATCTAGAAACTATATGAATACACTATGTATTAATTTCATAGATACAGTAAGTGCATTAGTCAAAATAAAAAACATTATTATAAACTTGTAATTTTGATAACAAATTTGAAAGTTAATCTTATGAATGTCCTCTTCCTTGATTCTCTATTGATGATAGCTTGATCTCAAGTCTATATTGGAAAAGATATATGCATCCTTCATTTGATCAAATATATAATATATTCATGATAAATGATAACTATTATTAATATTAACCTTATTGAGCATGCAATAGCCAACACATAATCACAAGGTTCCACATTTATTTTTCATAAAAAGTACATGTGCAACCTAGGGAGACATACTAGGTCTGATACTATAATTTTGTATCAACTCTTACAGTTGAACCTTAATTTATTGAAAATAAATAATGTTCATGTGGTAGGGAGATTTTTAATCTAGAATTTCCCCTAGCATGATAGCAATAAAAAAATAAAATTCCCTCCTTGGAGCATTTCAATCAATTTTATCTAGAAATACACCATAAAATTCCTTCAAAACTAGAAGTTCTTGATAACTAGTTTCACTTTCAGTTGTAGTTTTATACATCTGAACAAATTATAGTTTGTGGTCCTTTCATACATCCTTATTTAGTTATGAAGATAATAGAATCTTACATGTTTTAGAATTTGGTAAACCTTGAATTTATGCTACAACATGTTATAAATCTTTTATTAGAGTCTAAAATGACCTTATACTACTATAACCAGTCCATTCCTAGAATCAGATCATAAGATCCAATCAGGATTAAAAATAGGTTAGACTTGGTCTTAAAAATCCCTTTGGTCTAAAAAATCCCTAAGTTTAGTACTATTTTATCAATAAATTTTCATAATAATATCCTCTTTCCTATACTGAATTTGACCTCCGAACCTTATTTTAAAGTATCAAAACTCAATTTACACTTTTTAATAATTTTAGGAGAAATAAAAGTATATGTGACACTTGAATCAACTAAAATAAAAACTAAAAAAGTCATTTAATTTACATTTAATATCGATATGGGAGGTTTGGTATTCTACATTCCTTTTGTCCACAACCACATAAACCCTATGGTTGGCTAATTGAGCTAGATTCAACATTGGATAATCCTTATGATAATGATTATTCTAATATTATTAACACTCTATTATCCTTTGAAGTGATATAAGAATGGTTTTTTCCCCTTTGGTATGTATATTTTGATTTCCTTGGTTTTGAAGTTTCTTAAAAAATCCAGTTTTGAATGATTTTTTATTCTTAAAAATCTTATTATGCCCTTAAAATTTATTGAAACCACTAGTACTATTGGTAAATCTATAAAAAAAATTAATTTATTATTGTTCTTGAGTGATGGGGATAAAGTTTTTATTTTAGACTATTGTTTGTTCTATTTAAAATATTGTCTCACCTTTCAATGATCTTTTGTATGTTTCTTTAAAAATATAGGTTTGAAATATTTTTTATTCTTAAAAGTCTTATTATGCCCCTAAATTTTATTGAAACCACTAGTACTCCTAGTAAATATATGACTTTTTTAATTTCTTAATGTTATTGGGTGATAGGGATAATGTTTTTCTTTTAGACTATTGCCTATTATGTTTAAAATATTGTATCACCTTTTGATGATACTTATTTTTCTCTTATACCCTTTATGTACATTCAATGGGAGGAATCAAAATCTTATGGTTGGACATGTTAGCACCATGCATCAATATTTCCATTCACTTGGTCACTTTGGTTTCTTTATCATACATGTAGTTCACATAATTTAACAAGTTCAAAAACTTATTTTCATACTCAATTACTAACATACCTTTCTTCTTTAAAAACTAAGGGTCAATTATTTTCTATTATTTGAAATTAGCATTGAGATGTCTCTTCCTAAATTACCTTTTAAAAGTATTCCAGGTAAGAGTCATTGAGTGGTATCCCTTTGAAGTACAAATATGATTCCACCATAAAACTATAACTCTAACAACTACTATGCATACACCCATGATTTCACAATTTAGGGCATATTATGTGTATTAAATTACTTTTTTAAGTTAATCAACCATATATCAATTGTGTCACCTGATTCTTCATGTAGAAAGGTTGATGGAGGGAACATTTTGAACTCCTTAATAATGATGTCTACCACATTCAAAATTAGGTCTTGGTTTTTTGCTCACCACCTTATATTTATTATCCAAGGGATAATTATTTATGAGGTATACCTTCTATTCTATCCAACCTACATTGATGAGTGTTTAGTTTACTTTCCAAGGCATATAGAGCAGTCAAAATTCCATTCAAAACTACCTCCTAGTTAGTAGTCAGGGTGTTTATGTCATAATTTGGTGATTCAATAATACTACACACATTATTGAGGGGTGTTTCTTTTTTTAGGAACATGTGCTCTGTGACTTCTACCTCTACATTTATTTATATCTCTACTTGTGTTACCATAATTGGGTTATTTTTTTCTAATTAAAATCTTATTATTAGCATGTTGAGATGAAACAAACAACTCAAAAAATAATAGTAATTACAAATTTCCCTACAGTAGTATAACTATGTTCTAATATCAAAAGGAAATAACTCTATTTTTTTTAAAACACTGAGATAAAGTAACTACGATGTAAGGATTCCAACGAGAACTAACACATAACCATAATGAGACCCATAATTATGTTATCACTAACACGTGAAATAGATTAATATATATTTTATTAATGACACTATTAGGAGTCAATTATCCAATTTGTGCACCAATAGGGATGGGTCAATGTATTAATGATACACTCACACACTCCTCTCCCTACACTTCACATATGGCCTTCCCAATAGGGTCATTATAAGCTTATAGTCTTACCTAAATACTTGTCTAGACTATAAAGTAGTCTACACCTCATAGGGTAAATAAAAAATATTTTAGCAATAAATTGAAAAAAAATTACATATTCAATATAAGAGTCATCATACTAAGCTTTCTTAAGCGAGATATATCAAATTTAAGATAAAAACTAGAATCTTTTTTTGGGACTATTTCTAAAATCAATAAAATTTAAATTATTTACTACTTTATGATTCACTTATATTTTGGATCTAATGAAGTCCATGCTATAATGATATACTTATGATCATTATACCATGATCATTTTTAAGAATCACCGTATGACATTCACATACCTTAAAAGATATTTATTTTAGATTTAGATTATATTTGAATGTTTACATTTAGAGTTTATATGAGTCTTAATAAGTTCCATAATGATATATGTTACCACATAGGTGGCCATCTCATCACTAACATATTCAAATTAGGTTCATACATGTTACAAACAACCATCCAATAAGCTTGGGTATAGAGATTAAATCTCTATTTCCAATATTATATGTCATTTGGTTAATATAATTTCAATACTACTAAACCATATACTTATAACATGAGATTCATTTTATCTTAATGTTTCAATAACCATGTTAAAGTTAAGCATGTGTACCTTCATAAAATTCACCTCAGCCAATTGTATATTTAGTATTAGTTACTAATTACACCAATGAGAAGATAACCAAATATTTTGGATTGGTTTTAGTTAATTTAGCAAATTAGGTAATTTTGCACCTAGCCTATTATGACCTTTAAATTTTCTTATTTCATCTTATTTATTTACAATAGGTATGTCACTACCATTAATATTAATAATGAGTCATGTTAAGAATTGACAAACAACATACACAACTTGATTGCAGTTTATTTTAATAGGAAATCCAAA